>VZRX01022192.1:205527-239312 GCA_013398075.1 Notiomystis cincta | reverse complement strand
GGTATGGAATAAGGGGTGGAGAAATTGAAAAATTCAGACATTCAAAACATATGTTAAAAAAAAAAAGCCCAAACCCTAAATAGATATAGAAAACCCCATTGAAGTCACCTAATTTTGATTCTGCCTCTGGAAAGGTTTCTTGTTTTTTTTTTTTTTGAGGGAGTGGCAATAATTTTTACGTTTGGATGGGAAGACTGTTGTTTTGGAAAGAAATTCTTTCTTTTATGGAGACACACATTTTACTTGAAAAAATGTTCAAACATTATATGTAGAATGTTTTCAGTGAGATAAAATTCTGGTGTACTCTGCTGTTTCCTCAAAAACTGAGTATCTGTATTGGTTTTAGCAAAATATTTTTACCCTTTCTATTAAGGTTTTTCTTCTTGCTGCTAGTTTCTGATCAGAAATCCAGATAGCTAAAACAATGCTTTGTGAAATGTTTGGAGTTTATGTTTCAAAAAGAAGAAGTTTGATGTTTAAATGTTGATAAGAAATGGGTGCTCCTGCTGGAATAGGTGTTATTTAGTTTGTGGACTAAATGATGATAGTCACTGTTAGTATGTTTTTGAAGTAGAGCCTAAAACTCTGGCAGCTCTTTTGAGGTAGTATGTCCTAATAAACAATTTGTTTTTTCACACACCCTCCAGCATCGTTGATCTCTATTCTGACTGGGGACTTCAAATAAGAAATAACAAAATACCTTGAGGGGACTATTCTCATGGTATTAGTTAACTTAATTAACTTGCCATCAAAAAATGTGCTTGAAGAGGAGAGAAATGAAATATTGTTTGACTGCTGCATGCTGAAAACTGCCATTGATAGCTGAAGGATTTGTAGTGTTCAATAAAGAAGTAGCCTACTGTAGTTATAATTGTGCACGCACAGCACAGTGAATTATGGTGAAGTGATTGCTCACCTAAGGCTGGCATTGCCAGTGATGCATTCCTTGGGGCAGCTCTACCAGGAGGATAGTTTTTATAGGCACATAAAAGATACCAGGTATGGGAGAAGCCACAAAGCAACAACACTGAGAATGGTGGGCTGTCATAAAATGTTTGAAGGAGCAAAGGGAGTGAGACAGGCAGAAAAGGACCATTAGTTCTGCTCTACTGTTGGTAGAAGAACTGTGCTGAGAGATGCATATGGCTCTCCTTTGTTCCAATTTGAGGAGCAATCAGCAGAATGCACTTTCTGGAAGTGTGCTTCTGTGGTGATAAGTCTGTTAACTTCAAGGAAAAACACCCAAAAGAGAGCTGTGATTCAAAATGCTCTGCAGGTGATGTCCCTTCTCTCCCAGAAGCACTATTTTCAACACCACTGCCTCTTTGTTCATGAGGCTATTAAACAGAGGAAAAAATCAATACATAATTTATCTTGCCACATGTAGCAGAATTCAACAAAATGAAAGAAACTGATAGTAACTGAAGAAAAAATAGTGGTTTTGGTATTATGCTGGGAAGGAAAATCAGTTTTCATAGAAGCAGTTTTAATGTGCTTTTGTATCTGTTGCACCTGTCAATGTCATAGTGAATGTTGCACACATACATTTGATAGCTGGGTTTGTGCAGAGGTTTCAGGAAAGAAATCAGGACTGATGTGCTCTGCTAGGAATGGGAGATGAAAATAGTAACATTTTTCTAATCAAGAGTGCAAGTCTGTGTTCCAGAGCATGAAAAGCTCAGACTCCAGTCTTTCTCTGTCTAATGAGGCTTTAAAACTCATGTTTTGCCTTCCAAGAAAAAAATATATAATTAAATTATCTCCAGTGAGAGAGAGGTTGGGGTTTTTTTTTCATCTTATATCTTTATTGTCCTGGATTCACCTCCATGAGTGTGATGTGGTGGCTGAAGAACAAGATACAGCTCCATGGGAATTCTGCATGCAGGAGTGTTTCTCTGGGAAAGGAAATAAATTGGGGGGTCTCCAGGTGGCTTCCTCAGAGGCTTGTTTTTGGACTCGTGAGCTCCAAATTTTATAGAGCTCCTGAACAATGTATGGAAACAGGAGGGTTGTCAGCTCTCCAGACTTTTAAAAATCCCTGCTGCTGCTGAAAGCAGGGCTTCCTCATAACTGTCTGACAATGACTCTGCCTAATGAATGAGTAGTTCTGTAATTGTGGCTATTGCAAATGATCCTTTCCCTGCCAGCTGTAAAGTATTAGGAATCGTAGTTTGTGTGCAGTGTGTGCTCTGAAGCTTGTTGGCTGGAGTCAAAATTAGAATGGTTTGTATTTTACTCAGCTCTTAGTACTTTATGCAGCAGAAATGTTTAACAGCACTTAGGCTATTGTGAAAAATGCTACTGTGTTTATTCATCTCTGCACATCTGACTGTTCAGCAGCATGGGAGACATATGCCTGGTGTATCTCAGAGTTTCTCTGCAGCTCTGGGCAGCTGGTGCTGCAGAAGACAGGTCAGTTTCTCTGGCAGCCAGTTGCTATGACAGTATCACTTTACCTCCAGGGTTTCCTCGTTTAGGTGTGTTGTTTATTGCCATGTGAGATCTCAAGAGCTCACTGTAATTGCTGCTCTATGGCACAAACACCTTGACTATGAATCTTCATCTTTTTCTTGCAAACGCAATATAAAAGCTGAAGCATAATAGTTCTTTATATGATATTATCTAATCCCCTTCACTGGTGTTTTGAATCCAGGTAAACAAACTCATTAGACTGGCAAACTGATGTTCTCAAATAGGTCAGGAGTGTGGAATTTCTGACAGACCTTCACTCCAGGCCTTGACTATGACCGTGTTTAAATTTTGCAAATGGACTTTGGACTTTGCAAGTATCTGAGGATATTTTGAGGACAAGATATTCAGATGTGGAAATTGTTGGAAAATACAGCCTTAAATGCTGCCCTTGAAGGAAGAATTTCCTGTATTTCTCATATTTGCATTTAAGGATTTTTCAGATTAAAATTTTGAGTGACTTAGTGCCAACATCCAACTCCTAGTTCTGCCTTACCAATAGCATGATCTCAGTTCAGTGAGTGCAGAGCTTTTTATTTAGCATGCTTGAGTGATTTTCTGCCTTACTACTGAAGTAATTTAGACCTTCCAAATAGACTTCAAATGCTTCCTGAGATAATACCTATATTTACATAATTTAGGGTTATTGTGGTTGAGTCCACTTTACTAATGTATGAAGAGAGATCTTCCTGTATCCAGCCCATGATTAGAAGACTGTAGCACTTTTACAATTAGGAAACTTATTGCCATGAAATTATCAAATTGGGGTTAATTGTTTAGGGAGTGCATCAATATGTGCCTCTCCAAACATTTATATTGGTTTTCCTCTGTGTTAAGGTGTCAGCATTTTAAGCAGACAATAGATAAACATTGATCCTGCTCTCTGAGGCTGTGTGTACATTAGCAGTCAGTTATCAAGCAGTAAAATACATTTCTGAAGCAACCTTCCTGCCTGTCCATTTACAGTGACCTTAGTTTTCAGGGTGCTCATGATGCATGTGAACTAGATATCTTTCAGAGGAAATTAATCCAGAATAACTCCTCAGTCCCTGCAGGAGTGTTGGAACAGCCATAATGGTCTAACCAAGAAATATTCCAGCTCACCTAGAAGTACCTGACATACAGCATGAGGTTCTTGAACCACTGAGAACTCCTTCAGCATGCTGGAGATGTTCTTGCACTCTATCAAGGACTAAATGCCACCTGTATCTATCCTTCACCAGCTCTCAGTGCTTTGTTTTGGCTGCTGCTCCTTTCTCATCCACCTACACTTTTCCTGGTGTGTAACTTTCTCTCCTTTTCCCTGTTTTACCTTTTTGCTCCCCTGGTCCTTTGCCAAATCCCTTTTCAATTTTATTAGTGATTTTTAAAATTCTTTCTTTCTCCCCACCACTCCATTTCTCCTGTGTCAAAGTCACATATAGAGTCTTTTAGTTGAGACTTACTGTTCCAAAAGACATAATATGTCACAGCCAGGCCCTATGACCTGTAAAATGCAGCAGCTGAAAACAGATTGTGCTAGCCTTTTTCCCTGATATACCCTAAGCTGGTTTACATGGCTATTTTATCTGGTGTCTGATGCATAATCTCTCTTTTTTTTAAAAATTATTTTTCCCCCCAATAAGGTTGGAATGATTGTATCATTGAAATGCGTTATTCATACAACATAATTCACATTGTTAAATGGATATGCTGGAATCAGAAGTGTGTCCATTCTACATATGTGCAAAAACTAGAGAGGTTAGGTGCCTTCTGTCCTTTGTTTTATCCTAAGAAACCATGACTAGCCTTTTCATTTGATTGAATAATCACTGAAACTCTGCTGTTTATCCAAATTATGATCTCAGAGAAGATGCAGGAGCTGTGTGCTCCATTGTGCAGAAAATCCCAACCAGGAAATACTGGCAATTGAATTTCTATCTACATAGGACATTTCTTCTATTTTTTCAATCTTCTTGGGCCTATCAATGAAACCTAAACAAGAAACGAATGGTGCTGTAATGTCTGTAGCTTTTGTGTCTGACTAAGTTAAGGTAAAAACTGTAATGTCTATTTCCCATGCAGAGGGAAAATGATTTGTAAGGGCTTTCTCTTTCAACAAAATAGCACAGCCTACTTTAAAAGCAAGTAAGTTGCTTGCTTTGAGATATTTTGTATGCCATCTTTGTAGCCCTTTGATTTCATACAATAGCCTGCATCACTGACAGAGGATAACAGAAACAGAGAGACTGGGGAGAGCCAGAGCACAGGCAAAGTTTAATCAGCTCTGCCAAGCCTGTCAAATGTTGTTTGTAGGCGTGCAGAGTTTGGTACATGTAAATGAGTTTTGTAACTTCTTGTGTCTCATCCACGCCCATTTAAGGTGTGTTTCATGATGATGCTGCGGTTCCAAACTGTCTTAAAAGATTGTGGGGAAGGATAAATGTGGTCAGAGAAGAATTTCACAGCCCTTACATATAGAAAATTGCAGTTTTATNGCCCTTTGATTTCATACAATAGCCTGCATCACTGACAGAGGATAACAGAAACAGAGAGACTGGGGAGAGCCAGAGCACAGGCAAAGTTTAATCAGCTCTGCCAAGCCTGTCAAATGTTGTTTGTAGGCGTGCAGAGTTTGGTACATGTAAATGAGTTTTGTAACTTCTTGTGTCTCATCCACGCCCATTTAAGGTGTGTTTCATGATGATGCTGCGGTTCCAAACTGTCTTAAAAGATTGTGGGGAAGGATAAATGTGGTCAGAGAAGAATTTCACAGCCCTTACATATAGAAAATTGCAGTTTTATTTTTTTTTTTTTTAAATATGAAAGCTATCCTCATCAGAAAATGTTAAGGTGCTTGCCATGCTGCTGTGCTGAATTGGGCAAAACAGGAAAATGAATGGAAAATTGCTTGTGAATTATATCTGTGGCAGTGGGGTTGTGATCAAGAATGACTCCACCACTAGTAAATTCTACTGTGCCAGGCTTTGACATTAAAACATGGGACAGGCAATAAAGTTTTCATTTTACTAGTATAAGGCAATACAACAGTCATTAATTGTATGATTATTCTGAGAAAAATAAACAAATAACCCCCTCAGTGAATGTTAAGGTGTTGGAAATTGCAAACTACTATGAAAGATAATGGTTCTGGAGGCTCTTATAGGTTGTTGAACCTTGTTTTTCTAACAAACTCCAAGTTCTTCTAGCACATTACTAAATATTCTATTTCCTCATTGAGGTTAAGATTCATAGAGGGGCAAACAGCAAACGGTACAGGTGCTCTTTCAGGCACACAGAGGCAGCTTGTGTAGGTTGTGGTTATTATGTGCAGGTTGTGGTTATTATGTGCAAGAGAGTTTCAGAATGTCACTGCTCTGGCGTGCCTAAACAGACTCTGGCATCACAGAGGAGAGCAGCGCTCCAGCTTTGAGTGATATTGGCTGTACTGTGCTGCAGAGCATTCAGAAGGAACTGGATTGTCTGCTTAGTGCTTGGAGAGAGTTAGGAGCTTGTCATGGTACTTCATTCTCAACAGCCTTCTCCACCCGAAATGTAGCTGTAGGAAATCAGAGATTTTGAACTGCACATCTGCTGCTCTGATAGCTGTCAATTTGTATTGGTCTTTTTTTTTTGCCTGCCAGTTGCTGACAATTGTTAGAAGCTGTGATTTGCAAGGTTTTAGTAAGATTCTAAGCAACCATTATGTGAAAATATGTGATGCTGCTGTCTGAGTAGTAGGCCATGGTGACTCATTTATAATCTTATATTTTTCTCCTGGATGCTATTTTTAGGTTCACTAGGGCTCTTTATGTAAAAAGATATTAATAAGAAAATTGGACAGGACATTTATTATATGTAAGCATTAAAAAGAGTTTATAGAATACTATATGATTAAATAAGAAAATGAAAAAGTTTTTATGGCCTTTCTTTTGAAAAATAAAATAGAAATGCATTAATTGATTAGTAATTAGAAATAATTAACACTTCAACATGAAAAATTTGTTCATATACTTAATCCTAATCACACTGCCACAGAGCATGGGATTATATTTTACAACTCCTTACCGAATTATATGGATCCAGAATATAAAAATTACAATGCCTAAACCAGTGTAAATGATAAGTGCCCATGTAACTGCCTTTCATATTTTGACTGCCTATAAAATAGAATAATGTTTGGAACAAAAAACTTTCAATGGTTTGTTCCTGCATTATTTATATTCTTTCCTACTAAATGAAGAAGGTGATGATGATTGCTATGAAAGTTGTATTATTCTACTTTGTTAATATTTAAACAAGTAAAAAACTCCAAACCTATATAAAAATGCTGCATCATCTGTCTTTATTAGGTAGAATAACTTCACATTTTCATGTTAAGTTTGAGCTGCTTCATGGTTTTTCTTTTTATGTTTTTACCTACCTTTTCACTCAGTTCTCTAGTTATTTTACTTTTGCAGATTAAATGCTGATCTACTCTGTCTCACTTTTTAAAGTGTTATTCACACTTTTTTTGACTTATTGGATAAATGTAAAGCTTTTAGAGAAATCCTCATAATTAAATTAATTGCATTTTCTCAGTATGTGTTAGGCATTATTAATTAAGAATGGCTTCTACTGCTGGAGCAATGGCCAATAAAACTTGTGTCTGAATAAGCAAGTTGCAAATACTCTGTGATAGGTGTTTTGTTTCTGTTTGGTTTTCACCAGTAAGTGAATCAAGAAATGCACCATACTTATCCTATTTGCTATCTAACCTTATATAGTTTTTATATTTTTGTATACTCCAGAGAGTGTCATTGTTGGGCTTAAATTAAACCTGAAGAGTGAATGCATATGCAAATCCTGGTTGTTTATTCATAACCAACATGAACAGTTTTAATAAGCAATTAATTAGATTTTGTTCTAACCTTGCAGCAGGTCATGGGCAATTTTGCTTACCACTTCTCCAAGCCCTATTTGAATGTGTGTCATTAATGTTGTACTGCATTTTATTAGAAAGTATAAGCTGTGACTGTGTAAAAACATAAAATGGACTTGAGCTGGGTGTGGTAGTACTTATCCTTATAGATATTTATCCTTACCTTGGATACAACAGGGAGGCAGGGAGCTGAATTAATTTAAAGTTTGCTTTTTCTGTGCAGAAGACTGGAGCTAGGAGAAAGTTTCAGATGCCTTAAAGATGTTGTTGATTCATTGTTTAATATCTTCATTTTACTTCTAAATAATTAAACAAAAGAAAACCTAAAGAGATTAAGAGCTTGAAATCTCTCCTCATACAAAACCCAAGTTATATTAGACATAAGGAATCCTACTTCCCACTTTCCTAGATTAGTTAGAAAAGCAGGAAGCTTAAATGAGCATTGAGAACTAGGTTTTACTGGTTCCCACCATTACAACTGAAGCAAAGGGGTTTGCAGTTAGCTTGTCAAAACAAGTCAGCTTTGGAAAAATGGATAGCCACTGATATCCAAAGGTAAATTGAGCTGAGAAGTTTTTTACAATCAAAATGTGATATATGAAAACTGAAGAAAAAACAGAGAGAGTGAAAACAGATTCTTCAATGAATTTCTCAATTAAAATATAATGTCTTGCTTTGTCCAATGGGAATAAAATGAATTGTTTTCAAATAAGACTTACTATAAAATCTGGATCTAGGGGCACTTTATGTTAATCAGCATAATCCATCCCTTTTCCATGCAGGAGGAAGCTCAGACAGATCAGACTTTGCACTCATCTTCATGGCCCCTGAGTTAGGTATGTTATTTTGCTCCAGGAGGAAAGAGATGTCCTAGAGTTCAGCAAAACTTCCTCATCAGTGCACAGAGGAGCACAGAGAAAAGTGACACAATCTGCTTTAGACTAAGATGGGTGTCTCTTCTTGCAGCTAAAGCAGAAACATTGTATAAAATAACTTTCTTTGAGTAGGTATTGGCAATTATCCATAAATATCTCTTGATTTCTGACTGGCTTCAATTGAGAAGACAATGATTTTAGATCAAGTGTATTTAGGGCAGTCAAATCTCCAGCTAATAAAAGGAGTATATTTCTGCAAAAAATGAATTGCACTTTTTTGCTGTACAATGTGAAGAACATCAACATTGCTTTTTAAAAATATATCTAATAATCTTAGAAAACTTTGTCATTTGTGCCTAGTTGAAGGCACCTATAATGTACCCAGAAACCAAATGGTGATTTCAGGAGCAAATAAATTTCCTATAATGGGGCTGAAAAACTGATTATATTAAATGTGATTAGACTAGATCCATCAATGCTTCCATCATCCAGGAGACTTTCCCTGGGGTACCTTTCAAAATGGAGACACTTTGTTCATGGAAATGGACACTTACTTGGTAACTCATACATGAGTTAGGCATTAGGGAGGATTCTGTGGTTTAGCCAATGGATCTTTTGTTTTTTTAACTGCTTGAGTTGTGGAGAGTAGGGACTTACATTATGTGCTATGCCAAAATTCCAAGCAGACATAGGCAGACTTGGTCACTGTTTGTGGGCACACAAATTATTTAAGGCTATCTGATCACAGGACTGGGTTTTTCCAGTTCCTGCTGCAAGTTTTGTGTATGTTTGACAAATTGTTACAAGAAGAGGTCTCCAGGTTAGCTAAACCAACATTTTTCACTCATACAACCTCACCTTTGAAGTCTTCCACCGCATGAAAATGTGCCCTACTGAGCTAGGGATCAGTCACGGAAACAAAGTGTTCATCATATTTCTTTTAGCAAGGCTCTAATCCAGCATTGTGTTTCCTTCATCATCAATAAAAAGAAAGGGCTAGAACACAGCTCAGGAGGCCAAATAATTCACCCTCCTACCATAACAGATTTTTTCCTGCCTCTGAGTGGATTTCAGCTGTAAGTTTTAAGGAGCAGATGATCAGATGATCTGCTCTAGGTTGTCTCCAATACTAGTGATTCTACCACAGGTTTTTGTGCCTGAATATTCTTATTGTTTTTTTCTAATACCCTACCTGACTCTCTCTTGTTGTGGTTTCTTATTTTACTTTCTGTCATGAACATAGAGAAAAGTTTATTCTGAGTAATATTAAGACTGAGATTATCTTTGCTGCATTTATTTTCCCCTATATATATGTATATATATGTATGTATATACATGTGTAAATGAACATACACAATTTAGTCTTTTGTCTAATCACTCTTAGGGGTTTTTTTTTCAGGAAATCTCTTTTGAGTTAAAAAATGGTGATTGATACTAGAAATTTCTTCCCAGTTCTGAAGAGAATGCAAAATTTCATTTTTCTTTATAAATATGTCCACACTGGGACACTAGCTATATGTAAGCATTGCTGAAGATCTTTTCCCTGGGAATACCTGTGAGAGGGATCCCAAACCCATCTCTCTTTCTGCATATATACCCCATGAGTCACCTTTGAGAGGGACAAAATAGAGATCCACTTAGATATAAGTGATCTGAATGTGATTTAGATAAAAAATTATCCTTATTGCCAAAGCTGCCAGAAGGTTTTTACACTTTTTTCCTCTCCTCTATATTTAAAGAGTACATCCAGGATAAAATTTTTCAGATATGAGTTCAAAGAGGAAGCATGTATTTCTTTGTAACCTTGCCTTGAGTTCTTAGCCCAGGATGCTCGTGCTTCTCTGAATTTCACTGTGGGGACGTTTGCTCTCCCTGTGAGATTATTTTAGTGATCTGTGTCTATTGCATTGCTGGAGTCACTGGGCCTTGGCACCTCTCTGGTTAATCCTTTTGTAGATCTGAACATTAAGCTCAGTGTAGGCACCCTCCATCTCACAATATAAGTATTTCCAAGGAAAACTGCATCTAACTTGAAGGCCTAACATTATAAATCAATAGAAAATTAAAAATAAACTGGATTTTATATGTGAAGTATAGATCTTCTTTTAGCAGATGCACACTGTATCTGAAGAAAGAACAGCAATGACAGCAGTACTCTTACAACATCTACACTCTAGAGTGTATGTGGAAATTATCATAAAATACCACTTTTGCATAAAACAGTGCCTGACAGATATTTTCTTGTCTTCTGTCTCATCAGTACCTAGTCCTCTACTGCTTGCAAGCTGTAATGCTGAAACCTGTCAGAGGATAGACTCTAAGTAGTCATAACTTTATGCCCTTAACTTTAGTCTGAACAGGTGGACATTAAAGTGATGTGTGTATACATATGTATGTATGCAAACACAGACACATATATATCTATATATATCCATTCAGTCTTCAAACTCTATCAGGTAAGTTCCTTAGTTTGGCTGTAAGGTTTTAGGGAACAAGACATGTCTATTTTTAGAAGGATATTCTTCAACATGATAAGTAATGCAGCTTCTTCCTTTGTCTTATGAGAAGCACATTAATTACAACTTAAAATAGGAAAGATGATCCTTGCCTTCCAATTCCTTCTATTAGTTTTCTGAGGGTCTGGAAGCCTTTTTTGAGTTTTCTGTTATTTTTTTATAGTAGAAATAAGTCTGGTTTTCTTGGTCTTATTGCAACTTGTTTATCACCCGTTCTACATGTTATAAAAGCATTTTCAAATACATAGGTTTCTCATCCACTTCATTTAATTGCAGTGAATGTTCTCATGCCCTCCAGAAAGTCCTTTAAATGTGGATAATCATCAACTTTGACATTACTGGTATCATATTTGTCCAAAAAGCACATCTTTTCTAACATATGTGCATGACCTTTCTTCATTTCATATCTGAAATCGGGAGAACAAGAAGCTCAAATCTCTGTTTGGTTTTTTACATGCCCTCTTTTAAATTAAGTGGGCAAAAAAAAATTCAATACATCCTCTAGTTCCTGCCATCTTCATTCTGCAAGTCCACTTCTACTCATCAGAAACCAATGCTTGTTGCAATCTAAGGACAAATGTGTGCATGACTGGTGCAAGTGAATTCCTTATCAGAATATTGACAGAAGATCCCTGACCTGTGTAACCATTAAGAAAAGCAGCCTAGTTTTAAGGAGTAATGTCAAAGAATAGGAGAGAAATCCAAATGGGAAGGTAAGAGGTCATCTTTCCATGAAGGACAAATGGAGGAGGCATCTTGGCAGCCTATGTCAAAATACTGTTTTCCTGCCTAAACAAAAGACTTTGCTGTCTAGATGCTTGTTAAAGATAGCATTTAATCAGGACAGGTCTTCAGAGCTCCATTTCCTCTCTTTTTATTAATTTTAAAATCCTGATTTGTGTTCTTAAACACTTTTTTGTGTTTAATCAAATTTTTGCATTTATGGCTCATCATCTGCCTTCTTTAAAGACGTCATATTGTTTTTAGACTGCAGAATAAACATAATCATAATCTTATTTGATTATCTATCTCACAATATTGCATAGTGGCTTCGAAGACTCCCTCTATCTACAGAAATTTCAGTCAAATCCCCGAATTAAATTTACTTTTACTAAAAATATTCCTGAATAAAGTCTGTAAGTATGCAAGAGACAATGAGTTTCTCCTTTTAACTGCAATAAGTGACGTAGTCTGGAAATTGCTCTTAATATTCTTGGGCACACCTTAGCAAAACCATAAGTTTCCCTCACGAATACCTTTATTTGCTCAGAGGGCACAGAAATCTAAAGTTTTGGGACAGCTTCTGCTGTTTGACTTCAGAGATCACCAAAACTGCAAACACATTGTGTTTTCTGACTTGTTTCTCTGTGTTTTCTATGTTTTCTGTCTTGTTTCTGTTTATTTCCCACTGTAAGGCCTTCACCATCTGAGACAAAGGTTTCATTTTGTTCCTTTTCTATCATGCCTGTCAGAGTGGGGTCATTTTATGATTAATTATTTTTAATTGTGAAGAGCATCCATCAAATAATTGATGGTAATACCAGATCATTGCATTTCAGATACCTATGATCATTGCTGGTTTCTGAATCTCCAGCATGCTCCTCTCCTTGGCACGTCTGCTTCAGCTGTGTCACATACACCACCTCTGGGCTTTGCACTTCTTGTTTTAAGAGTAGGATTGTATAGGGTGACATGACAGGTTTTTTCTTGGTTTGATGCTACCTTTTTTTCAAGTGTCAAATTATTTCTTGAAGCTTTCCCCTTGTTAAAAGTGATTTATTTTGTTCAAACGTCTATTCACCATTCCTTGAAAAATTGTGGGTAGTTTCTCTATGTTAGCCTTTTCCCAGGCTGAAGTCATCAAAATGATATCTAAAAGAAACTACAAATGGAAACTATACTGAAAACTTCCAGATGAATGGGTAGCATCACCTAATTCTTCATCAGAAAACATGTCATCCTGCAGTAGCCAGTCAGATGATACATTGCACATCTGTGATAATACCATTTGTTCTTGGGAGTACTCTTGAATATGTTCATGTGAAGAGCATGTCCTGTGTCCTGCTGTAAGTGTGTCAGA
Organism: Notiomystis cincta; assembly: GCA_013398075.1. Taxonomy (NCBI): domain Eukaryota; kingdom Metazoa; phylum Chordata; class Aves; order Passeriformes; family Notiomystidae; genus Notiomystis; species Notiomystis cincta. Next base: position 226,472 of record VZRX01022192.1, on the reverse strand, counting down.
GAAACTGAAGGTGCAAGAAAGGAAAAGAAGAATGTTTTGTGTGTACATTTTATTGCATTCACCGACTGGATGTTGAGGATTGTAGCAGTTCGGAAATGTTCTAGGATTTCTTGCTGCTTTGAAGGAAAAAGGCAGAAAAGGTCAAGCAAACAGCTCTGGGTGATGTGAGTATATAGATAACTATTCCAAACCAGTGAACTCCCAACCTGCTGAGTCATGGCACAAACCACAGCATGACGTTCCATCGCGTCCCTCTGCAGAACAGATGTAGGCAGCGTTTCTACCTTTTGTGTTTTGTGAGTACAAAGAGTATAAATTGTGATCAAACCCCTAGGTTTGGAGAAAGAATCATTGAAATGTGTGAAATGTCATCAGCATCATAGTCATCCAAATGAAAATGACAGTAAACCATTCAAAGAAATAATTCATGTTACCAGGTACGTTATATTCACGTTCAAGTGGCAGATGTGGCAGGTTGCAGTGCAGAAAACAAGTCACCTCAGATATTTCATGTTTGTGCTCACAGACTGAAACATTTGGATGACTCGATGTGAGAAGTAGATTTTTCAGACCTATCTGTAAACTAGGTGTCATTTCCCAGGAATTAGAATGGTTTTTCCAGACCTTCAATGGACTCTCTTCCTTTCATCTCTTCCACATTTTTCCTGTGTTTACTAATGTGTTTCCTGTGTTTCCTGGGATGTCTGCTTGGTCAAAAAATGTCATATTGCCTCTTTACCCTCAGAATCTTTGTCCACTCTTTTTCCAGGGTCCTTGATTTTTTTGACTTACTGTTTGTTTGAGGTTACTCCCATCAACTCTTTTCAAAAGAGGTAGCCAAAAAATCCAATCCTCAGGTAGTTTGTTTGTTTTTTTGGTTGAGTTTTTTTTTAATGTACTTTTTAGTCATTTGTTCTTCAAGCTAAATTATTCCTCATTCATCTGAATTTGTAGATTTTTTGGAAGTAATCAGGACTCTGATGAGTTCATATAAATCAGCATCTTTATTGGGCCACTGTTTACATTTCTGGTTTTGCATTTGAAATACAGCATTTAACATGGCATTTGAAGCCAGACTCTGATGAGGTTCATAAGTAACTATAAGTGTAAATGGCTGTTCAGAAGCATGCATTGAAATGCTTGGCTATCTGAACACTGCTTTCATCAATTAGTGTTTGTAGGTTGATGAGCAGCCTGAATAAATTCCCTTCTCCTCTCACAGTTTTTTTTAAATTTTTTCTCTGATATTCAGCTTGCCTCTTTCATAATATTTTAAAGAATGATAATTCTTTATTCTGTAGTTGGGGGCTTCTTAATCCTGGCAGTCTTCTATTACTTAAAAATTTAATATTGGCTTAGCTTTGGTGTGTGAAAATCTTCCTTTCTGGAAGGTCTGATGTTGTGAAGGGGAAAAGGTATATGAGAGTAATTTGAAATGCTATTTTATTTTTCAGGACAGTTTGTTGGGTTTTTTTTCAAGGCTTTTATGTCTTAATACTCAGGTTTTGCCTTTTATTTCTTGAAGTTTTCATTTGTGTTAAGAGGAAAGCAACTTTATTTCTAAGTCTTTCCCAATGGCATTGAATTCTATTTATATGCTATTTATTCTAATTATAATAGGTGGAAATTCTGAAGGAAAGTAGTTTTGATAGCAAGACTTACAGCAGACATCTCTGCATTCCTGTCTCAGCTTCAGTATACTGAAAGCAAATCAATATGTTTCTGCCCTACTGGAATTTCATAACAGCTATTGGTTTACTGTGTGTAAGCTGCAAAATTTATTTTTTTAAAACAAGAAAAGCAATTTGAGACACCAAATTCTGTAAAAAACCAAAAGAAAGGTGCAGTTAGATTACTGATTTAATACTGCTACTCAGGTATGCTGTGTTATGTGAACAAATTGAATTACAGGACTCATATTTGTTAATAGGCAGCTTTTACAGTAACTGCTGTGGGTTTTTAAAATTTTTTTTAAGCAGATGTACACTTTTAAAAAACTCATAAGTTCTCTTTCTTTTCTTAATTGACTTAAATGCACATTCGGTATTTCTAAGAAATTCAGGGAAGAGATAATATAATACAAAGTTCCTCTCTGCCATGTAAGAAACAGCAGTCCCTATCAAACTCTTAACACAATTTATCAAAAGGGCACTGTTTGACAGTAGTGACAGCAGGAGTTCCTGAACCAAATCTCTTTTGGACTTGCAAGTTGATCCTTTCTGGGCCATCTGGAAATAAACCTGAGCAATATGTTATCTCTGTGAGCCCAGATTGTTGGGTTTGGTTTTTATTTTTTTTTTTTAAGCTTTTGTTTTTTAATAAGTCTTGCTAAGAACTGCCAGCATTATGCTAGTGATCCCAAGAGATTTATTTTCTCTTTCTTTAAAATACTGATCATATCAAATAGTAGTTTAGGTGCTGAGTAATGAAACAGCAGCCAGGTGGCCTGTCAGTAGAAGGGTACTTCTCCTGGATAATCAGAATTGGCATACATGTTTGAAATGGTCCTCCACCTCTTTTGTTCTCTGGACACATAAATGTCAGTAATCAGGGTTATCAAAAGTGCAAAAATTTACTTTAGAAAATAAGATTTCTGGCATCTTTTCCTTGGCTGAGTTCTGTACATCCAGATTTTCATCAGAGCTGCAATGTGAATCTGGAGTAAACTTGGCATAATTTCAATAAATTGGCAGAATTACTGCTGATAAACAGAGTATTCATTTGGTTTGAATTTGTTCCTCCTCTGACTCCATCCCTTGTGTTTCTTTGGAGAGAAAAGGTGACTTGTGGGGATTTCTTGTTGTTGTTGTAGTGGGTTTTTTTAAAATTATTTTTATAAGCAGTCTGTGATTGCCAAGGTTTTTACCCACAGAAATACAGCTGATACATATGCCTTGCCCAAAGCAATGCATTCATGAAGCACCCAGCTTCAGAGAATTCTGGGTCTGCACATTTCCAACCCACCCCTCAAAATAGGTTTGGATAGAGTGTGCATGTCTGCCACTGGGTAGTTATTTGTGAGCATTGTTATGCTGTGCATACAGCCTGCTGTCTTGAAGTTGTTCTGAGAATTGTGCTGATGACCTACATTGGAAGGCAACATTTGATTCCAGATTTTTAAATGAGGCATGCAATTTATAACATTTTTGAATGAAATTACATTCTGGATCGATGTGAGCAAGGAGATCGGTAAAGCTCCCATTTATCTCTTCCAACACATCCAAAAAAGAGTGAGAATTAAAGGTTCAAAAGCCTGGGATTTATTATTTTCTGTGCCAATTGAAGGCTGTCTTCATGCACAGTGTACAAAAGGCCATTTGGTTGTTACTGAAATTGCTGACTAAAATGCCCATAGCTGACACATTTGTCAGAAGACTGACAAGCATCTGATTCAATAAAGTTTTCCAGCCTTTTGTTTGACATTTTGGTGGTTGGTTATCATTGCAAAGGGGATTGTTAGTGAATTATTATCATTCTGTAATGCATACAGATATAACTTATTTTATAGCTCTGTCACTGCTGAAACCTAAGGCAACATTTTCTTCCTCTCTACATGTACTTAGGTGAACTTTGTTTTTAGCAATACCACTGTTTTGAGAGAAAAATACTTCTTTAAAATCTGTAAGTTCTCAATGCTGCAGACTGCCATCATCACTGCAGGCAGATGACAGCTAAATCTGTGGGTCATTGCCCAGCATTTCTTTTTTTCCATACCTTCATGTGACAGGACAAGTACTTCATGACTCCCACAGAATGCCCATGACAACTGAAATGAAGTGTAAGCCTCCTGCAAATATTATTCCTCCTGTGGTAGAAAGTTAATCTTTGAGGTTCAACAGGTATTGACAGACTTGAGTATATTAGCTAAGTAAGCATTTGTAAAGTGGTTTCATCCTTGATGGAATACAGCAACAATGCTGGGGATTGTAATGGGCTTTCTTTGTTGTCCCCTAACAGAACATGAGGTCTGGGTGAAAAGTATTATTATAAACTATGCTAGACTGTGTTAAATTAAGCCAGAAAAAAGGAAAACTGTTTTCCTAGGTTCTTGTACTGCTCTGGATGATCCTTGATATATTATTTGTAGGCAATCATTAATTGTGTGAAGAATGTAGGAAAGGCAGCTTTGGAGAGCATGGAACTGTACAGCATTCTGTGTGTACAGCCTAAATGACAAAAACCACTATTCCACCTCTGAGTGTTGGTGTGGCTCTGGTTTTGACTTTGAACTACAGCCTTAACGGGTTTGTGTTCCAGTTCTGTGTGTCTGTCTCAGTGGAGATGATGGAATCCCAGTCATAGGATTGTTAATGTTGGAAAAGGCCTCTAAATTCATTGAGCCCAATGGCTAACTCAGCACTGTCATGCTCAACACTTAGCCTTATCCCCAAGAGCTACATCCACATGTTTTTTTTAATATTTAGGTTTCCTTAAAATAATTCCACAAGGTGGTTTATAAGTTAGTCACTGCTCTATCCCCTCTGTGTTTCAGGAGAGTGTGTACTTTTTTCGTGTCTCAGGGTTACTATGACTTCAGATTCTTTGATGAACTTGGCTAAGAACCACCTGTTCTTCAGGCAGGCATCATGTCTATCAAACACATCAGTTCTCACAATGATGCACTCCAGATTTTTGAATAGCTCAAGCCAGCATCAGTAAGCATCAGTGCCCTTTTCAGCATCTCCCACAGTCCTGACTTGATGTGCCAGGCCTTCTGTTTTTGTGATCTGTTTCAGCAGCCAGAAGGATGACACTGGTTCTGAGGGGAATGAAAACCCAATATGAATATGCAATTTCAGAGCTTGTAGAAAATTTTGGATATGCCTCTGAGGTTGTCTTATTTTATGGTGACAATACTGCTATGTTCAATGCTAAGAAACTGGTACCGGATTCCTGCTTCTCTTCAGGTGTGGGAGAACATCCTTTGGTAAAATGGGAATCTGAAATGAGTAACCTGGGACAGGGAACCCATCTGATAAAGACAAAGAGGAAATGGTTAGACATTCAGATTCTTGGATCAGATGGTGTCAAGAGTACATTTCAGATATATTTCTGACACCAAGCCTGTGTCTTTGTTTTTCCTTTGCCTGCTGCCACCTAAAGACAATATCCAAGGCTAAATTTAATTCCTGTAAAGTGAAGTCACACTTTTCAATTTTGGTTTTAAGAGAACTCTTTCATATTATGTTTACAGTGCTCACTCCTAGACTTGGGAAGTTCTGTTTGTATTAATATCTACAGATCCAAAGGAACATTCATTTTCACACAGCCAAAGCATTTTGTACCTTGACAAAACACTGCATTGGGCCTCAAGCTGTGCCTAAGACCTCACTGAAAAATATCTTTTATCACATCATTTACTTAATACAGCTCTGGAGCTGAATCCCAGTCTTTTAAGATTTGCATTTCTGCAGAGACATTACCTACAGCCATGACTTGGTAGGATGATGCTTCAGTTGAAGGACGTCAAGGTCCTGATAGCTGAGCCTGGAGTTCTTGTAATGTATCAGCCATGTGGACATGGATGTGGGCAGTCACTGGAAGAAAGATGGAGATTACATCCCAGTAACTGCAGTTTGCACATAAATGGAGCATGTACATGTAAATGTTTTGAGGAACTCTAGTTGTTGCTAAGTAACTTATTTTATGAAATATGGACTAGGTCAAGGAATTCAAACAACATAATATGTATATACCTTGACAGGGCCTGGAAAAAATCCTCTGGCTACAACTTCTGGGTAGTGCTTAGGAGAGATGTTTTGCAAGTTTGTCTTTGCTTAAATGCATTCATTTGCAGGGGTTGCAGGAGGGGGAACAAGGCAGTTAAGGGCCTCTGATGTTTTCTGATAGGCCACTGATTACATTTTTTGTCTCACGTGTTGCTTCTGAATTTCTAAAAGAGCGAGAGAAGTACATGTCCTCCTTTCAGTCCCCATTCCAGACTGGTGGTTTCTCCACTGGTACTCTCTCCCTGGATAGGTGTTGGGTCTGCTTTCTCCATTTCTTCAATAGCCCCATTAGTAATGACTGGAAAGTTTAAAAAAGTTTGAAAGAAAGGCTGAAAAAGTCAAAGTTGTTTTAAAGCTAGTAAATAATTAAATTAGGACATCATAAAAGTGTGTTATAAAGTTTAAATGAATGTAAGTCTTGTTTTTCTATAATTTGCAAATATTTCACATTTTCAGGATGCTCTGATATGCTTTTTGATGCCTAATCGGTGTCCTGCATCATCAAAATGTCTTAAAATTTTTATGATTACATATAGATATTGAGAAAAATGTCTAGTGACTATAATTTGTGGTAGTTAGAACTGTTTTATTGTATTTCAGCTTTAGTTTTTCCATTGCTGACCAGACAACAAAATTAAAGCTGGGAAGAGGATTTGTTTTGAATTAAATCTCTATGGTGACCTTTGAGTACACCTGAGTCAGAGATGGATGAAACCATTGGTATGTTTTGAACTAAGAATGTGTGAGAAAAATGTGTCCTTGGGAAGCATTTAGAGAGGATCTCACTACTCATTCAGTTTCCTCAGGAGCTCTATAGCAAGTTCCCCAAAGTCAGGAAACGATGAGAAAATAAGATTTGAATGAAAACATTGACTTTAATATGAACCTTTCCTGCTTTAAGAATGTTTGGCAGGTATAGGCTTGTCTGCTTTTAATCTACCATAGACTGGTTGCTGTCAAGACCCATCTTAGGACAGCACTGATAGGGATAAGTGTAGCTGACCTAGAGCTTGTTGAGACTGGAAATTGAGAGGGAATCTGAAGGAAGTGCTATTTATCTGAAACTCTACCTGAACCTGAAACAGTGGCCTTGCTTTTTGATGGAACTTGTTTTATACCTGCAGCACAAAAGGGGTCACTTAGTTTTGTCTACCCCTCTGTTGGTTGTTGTTATAGAAAACATTCACTTTTGCTTTTGGGATGTTTGCATGAAAATCTATTGAAAAAAAAAAAAAAGTCTGAAGCAGATAGTCCTTGCATTTATTCCCATCTGCTCAGCTGGCTCAGTGCCCTCTGAGAAGCATGACTTCATTGTGTGTTTCAGAAAGATATATTTCCTAGCCAAGACTGACTTCAGAGAAGTCTGTAATTCACAAGCAACAGAAGCTTCCAGGAGAACCTTTTGTGTGACAACAGCACCAGATTGGGACCATGGCACAGGGAATTGCTGCAATTCCCTGTGCCAAAGAGACTGTCTTTTGGATGTCTCCTTTCTGTGGTCTTCTCTCTGAGCTTGAGGTGGAGTTCATGATGGGCCCAAGATGCACAGAACAATGAAGACATGGTAAATCTCCCTTGTAGACACTGAAAGTTCTGCTGACAACCATTCCTGTTCTTGGAGTTCAGAATGTAGTTTTGCAGCATGTTCTGTCACACTGAAAACAGCTTCTCTTTCCTTTTACTTGTGCTTGATAGGAAGATGTGCTTTTGTCTTGGAAATGGTTAGCATCTACCTTAAGCATCTAAGCCTCAAACCAACTACTTCAATCACCTCTGACTTGGGGATCTTTTGTCTGTTTGAAAATGATGGAGTTATGTTCATCTCAAGTGTTTTCTTTTATTATTGTTTCTTTCTATTTCTGACATAGCCTCTTCTCAGGATGTGTCTTGGAGTTTTGCCTATGGCAAAGAACTTGGGTTCTTGTGACATCTGAGTCTTTGCAGCTGATACATTGACAAGTGGTCTTTTTCTGTCTTGAATAAACCTGGATTCTAGTTCTCTCAATTCAAATTCTCTATTGAGAACTTGTTAATGTCTACTGAAAACTTGTTAATGTCTACCACTGATTTAGTGTCTTGTCTCTTTGTGGGTTTGTTAACTATTAGGAAAAAAACCAAACCAAACCACCAAAACCCCTCCAAACCTGTAGGCTTGAATCCCATCCTTACATTTCAAGGTAAATAATCTGCAAAGTTTTATAAGCTTTTTTTTTTTTTTCCAGAACCATGGAAACAGTTGGAAGGTTTTATTGATTTGAGTCAAAGATACAAATTTATTCATACTGACTTATTTATAGGAAGGTCTAACCCTGAAGTTACATCTTCTCTCTGATGAAGAAATGCAACAGAAATAGAAGCACTGTGGTCATATGGTAAAATGCCTGGTCTTGTCTTCTCACTGCAATTTCAGTCTGCTGACCTGAGTGCTAAGCAACCAACTAAGTGCTGTCAATCACAATGCTGCCATCCTGCAATTAGACAAAATGAATTTCTTCCATTTCCTCTGTTATGTGCTGCATGGTTGGCATCAGTTATTTTCCTTCCTTTCTCCATAGTTTTCTGGCTTTCTGTGATGTTACAAAAGGCAGATTTGCATAGCTAGTGAACAAAACCAGATTTGTGGATCTGCCTGTGCTCCACATTATTAGCAAGAAAATTAGTTTTGTGCTCATTCTAGAATGTGTTGCACAGAGAACAGTGCATTGTTGGAATTTGAATAATAGCTGAGACAAATGTTTACACTGACTGTTTCTCTCAGTGCTGCCTTCTGTTGTACTTCAGGTGCTCACACAAGTCCTGCCACTGTTCTGTTCTGCGAGTTGAACAATTCTCATAGTGTTAAATCTTGGAATGATTGCACTTTTAGTGACTTCTATCTAAGAATAAATATTGTTGTGCCTTTCGAATACAAAATGTAAATGACAGGATTCTATTAATATTTTAACTTGAGTTTTTACATAGAATTATGTGACAATAGTAACGTAATTTCTCTTATTTAGGCATTATTTTAAAAACATATTTACATATATATAATAAAGGATTGTTTTCCTCATAGTAATCAACCTTGAAATAGATGATGGACATTATTTTTATTGATCTAATAATTTAAAAAATAGCTTCAGTATGATTTTTGACACTTTTTCTCCACATTATGTTAATCAAGGATGTTAATGCACCTGATTTTGGTGAGTGTGAGCTTCTTACCAAGTAGGATGTGAGGATTTTGTGTGCTATAAGCCTGTACTAATTCACTGAGTATTGTAACACCTTTGAAGATTTTGTTGATAGGTCCTTTGCACTTAATTTCATTTGTTTTCTTTGTAATACTGGTGGGTCACAGGTATTTTCTATGCAAAACACATTATTTTATATTTTGGTTTCAAATGTTTTTCTACAGATCTATGTCTGTGTCCCATGTCTTTGTAAAATCAAGCATTTATGGCTTGAGATTATGACTTTTACCTGGAGTACCATAAGATATGAAATCATGTAATAAGCAGTCACTAATGAGTATAAAACCTGATATTGGCATGGAGTTTCATTTAGAGATATTCATATTGTCCATTTCTACAGCTACAGTTTGGTGGGCAAAATGATTTCAGGTGAGATTTTATGTAATAATGTACTGTGACTACAAGATTCCTCATTCAGGCATCCTGTGTAGATAGGCATATTATGAAGTTAAATATTTAAGTGTTAATACTGAACATGCCTCCACACAATTGCCTGTACATATGAGTACAAAAGTAAAGGCAAAGCTTAAAAAACTCTGTATTTCTTTTAACTCATAAAAAACCTGGAAACCAATGTACTCTCTTTTTTCTTCTTTTTTTTTTTTTCTAAAATACATTCTATGCAAATGCATTTAAATTCTCAGTCAGAAGCACCTCTCACCACATGAAGATCTAGGCTAATGCCTCAGCAAAATGAATATAGAATTTTTTCCCCTATAATAGTAATAACATTTACAGGGATGAAATTGTCAGGATAGCTATTAATATCCCAAATTAAGCCTTACTCATAATCTTGAACATGCTGAAGATAGTTCTTAATATATCCTTTGGGAAATCCATACAAAATACTTTGCAATGTTTATGTCTGCTGAGTTGCAGCAAAGCTGCACACTTCTTACTCTCTCTCCTATTAGCTGATTTTTGGAAGTTGGAAATTTTTATAGGAAAAAAAATAGTATGCATATCATAAACTAATGCAATAACATCCCATATTTGGAGTTGTTAGGCTCAATTCAGAGCATTTTTTTGGGAGCTGCTGAAAAGCAGTGGCAGCAATTGGCAAGTTTAATGTCAGAAAAAGAGAAATGGATGTACTGGGTTTATGAGTAGATTCATTTGGGATAGGAAACCCTGAGTTTTGTTTATTTCTCCAGCGAGTGTATGGGTTTAAGGAGTAGCAGACTGAAGCCATTTGTGAGCATAATCAGCAGCACTCATTACTGGCTGCTAACTGACCTGAAATTTAACTGATAGAGGCATATGTGTGTAGAGGTTTAGATGTCAGCAAAGCTCACCAGTAAAAAAGGATCTATTTAAGATGTTTTCAGCATTGGTATTTTCATTTCAGATATCTTCATAATTTTCAGCTATTTTCATTGCTCACTGAGGCACTTACTTCCCCTCTGCATATCTAGGTCGAAAATTCCTTTGGAAATTTTACCCATCAACTGCTTTCTCCTTGGCACAAACAATTAAGTAGCTTTAATTTTCAACAGCTGTTATCATCTGTGTCTTACCCTCTCATGTATTAAATATGGTCTGGATGGTCCTGATAACATAAGATATAGTTTAAATCTTTACCTGAAGTTCAAGTCAAATGTTAATTGGTGCTTGAATACTTTTGATTTAATTATTTGGCCTGCCCTATCTCTTTCAAAACAGATGCTGCACTAAGAAATGCTATTATTTTCTGTTGTTTAACTTGGCACTGATGATATGCATGAATTTTTAAAATAAAACCTTCCTTTGATAGAATTCTGTCTCCCTTTCTAAGTCTAAATTTTATATGCTTCTGAAAAAGCATGGAAACCAGGCAAAAGTTTATGAGTTTGTGGTTTTTCTTTAATGTAGTATAGAGAATAAATATGTAGTGCTTGGAAGGGAACAATGTAAATATAATGCAGTTCAAATGGTGTCAACATTCAGCTCTAGTTTGTTGTTTCAGTACTGAATATTCTGAGTTCTAGCAATGTGTATGTGTGCATTTAGTGGCCTGCCTGTGCCAGGAAAACTTGCAGAACTAGGTCTTTTAACATTTCAAAGATCTCAAGATATGAATTGGATAAAATTGTACATTTCCAGACAATGTTAATGACAATGTTAAATAATTCACACAAATCATTGCATAGAAAATACTTAGAATAGGTTTTGTGAAATTTATTTTCAGTTTTGTAATATACCCACTGCCATTTTTTGGAAATAGTAATTTAAAATGCATAATTCAATAATGCTTATAGGAGCTATTACCCTGAATTAATACTTCAGCATTTTAGAATATTCGGTATAAAACTTTAATGTCTTTGTTTTTATTAAAGTGGTTTCAGAAAAAAACATAGTTTCTTTCTATTTGAGAGAACTTCATGTCTACTATTCTTAAGGAAATAAATTAGTATGATGCCTTTTTCTGTGAAAAAGTAAGTCATTATTGAAGCCATGGTCTGGCAATTCCCTGCTAATCTGAAAAGTATAGCAAGTTAGAAAAGTCTTTGCACTTTCACAACAGGGTTTATTGTTTGGGTCTGGGGTGGTGGGGGATTACTACCAGTGTGCACTGCATTTATTACTATCAGCATAATTTCTACCTGGCACCTCTTGGAACTTTAACTCTCATTTGCCCTAAAGGAGTCATTCTATTGTCAGTGGTTTGAAAATATCTTCAGTTTAATTGCTGAAATGCTCTTAGGATGATTTTTCTCCACAGAGTAAGAGGTAAAATCATGCTTTTAAAATTAGCACAACTCTTGGTTATAAACAAAGACTCAGGTCTAAGTGTGTGCAGAAATTGAATCAGTTCCTCCTGATTGTATTTAAAACACTGACAATCCCTGTGCTGGGTGTTATTTCAGTTTTGAATGCTTTTATTTTGAGTTCCAGTGAACTACAGATTTAGAAATAGAATTGAAATCTACTTAGAATAGAAATAAAACTAATTTAAGAAAAGACCAATCAATTAAAGCACCAAAGACCAACCACTTCCTGGGTTGTATCAGCATGAATATATCCAGCAGTTCCAGGGAAGTGGTCTTTCACCTCTGTGACACTTGTGAGGCCGTATCTGGAATATAGTTTTTGGGTTTCCCAACATAAGGGATGGACATATGGGAATGAGTCCATTGAAGGGCCATCAAGATTGCCAGGGAAGCTTAGCACATGAAATATGAGATGATGTGGTAAGGGAAGGTTTGGGAGAGATCTTCCTATTCCTTCAACTGACTAATTGGAAAATACAGAGAAGATGGAGCCAGAGTCCTCTTAGCAGTGTGCAGTGATTAGGATGATATGCAAAGGACAAAAGTTGAAAAATGGGATACTCTTACCAGATATAGTTTTTTACCATGAGTGTTATTACACCCAGGAACAGTTTGCCTGTAAGACTGTAAAATCTCCACTGTTTTCAGGGGTTGATGGGTCACAGCCTGAGCAACCTCATCTAATAAGACCTGCTTTGAGCAAGTGTTTGGACTAGGTAACTCAAGTCTATATTATTCTGTATTTCTATGAAAACATGCTACTTAGAAACTGAATAAGCATCCATGCTGTGCTCTGCTTTAGCTTCACAGAATAATCTCAATACCATTGTCATTTTATGTATAGTTGGGATCTTCACTGACTCTTTTTCCCCCTCCAGTTTGTCAAGCTGGAAGATAATGGGAAAGTACTTGTAGGTTACTGAGCAAGAATGCATAGCTGGAGGACTTTCTGTTCACAGTACACTCAGACAGCATTCCTCATTTAGTAGCTGTGATTGCATGAACTTCCCAAGCAGTGACCAAAGCAAGTAGGGAGGTGGACAGTGGCAAAGTAATTTAGAAAAAAATGCAGAATGTGGAATTTCTGAACTTTATTAACATAGCATGTGTGATTCTTATGAAAAGCTGAATAGGTCCTGGAGACAAAGGGTAAATCAAGGTGATTAAAGTATATTTAGTAAGCAGTTTTGTGTCACTAAAGACAGATTTCTAAAACTGTGCAGTGGCCCAGGGACCTTTTAGCCTCTCTGGGATCTACAGGAGATTGTAAGATTCGGAATTTGACTTGTGCTGCCCCATGTTCTGTGGCTTCACACTGCCAGGTGGAGGCAAAGATTACCATACCTGGGGGAAATGCCATTCCTCACTCCTGTCTGTGTTTCTGGTTCTGCCAAGCGTGACCCTGACCAAAGTTGTTCCACCAAGACTGGCTGAACTCACTCCTGGTCTGTCTTTCACTGATCCTTGCTGAGGTGACATTGTCCTTCTGTTCTGCAGTATGGGATCCCAGACCATCAGGGAAGATACCTCCTCTGCTTCAGTCTGTCATCTGAGTAGCTGCTTGTCCTGTTGTATTTCACACTTGGCCCCCTGTCACTTGATATATATTCTCCTTGGCAATATTTACATCATTGCCTGTGACTGGTGTGTGATGTCATTTACTGAAATATGTTTTCAGCCTTTACCCAGGTCTAGACCATCCTGAAGTTTCACTAACACAATGAATTATTCTCCTTCTCTCTCTCTATCCAATTTTTTTAAAAATTTTGTTTTATATTTTTATTTTTGGCCTTGTTTGCAGGAGAAATCCTCCACTGAAAACAGGAAATTTGCACATCCTACATAGTGCAAGTTAGTTGCAGTCACTGTCACTACAGTCACTACTGCCACCTTTATGCAGACACTATCCTGGTCCTGCCCTCAAGACTCTAGTCAAGTTCCTTGGCCTTTGGACTTCTCTCCAAGTGTGCACAGGAATTTCTAGTTTATATTCTTTTGCTGGATGAACAACATTTGTTCAAAGATTTATTTTCTGAGGGTTTCTAGAGCACTAAAGAAGGTGCCTCAGCCTCATCTTGTAGAAGCAAACACTCACATAGAAAGACATTTATTAGTGACCTGGAACTCTTTGACTATCAATGATGAATTGCTGATCAAGCCCAGAGGAAGATCCCTCATTCAGTTTCCTGAGGTAGACATGAACAGGCATTTGAGCTGTTAAATGTACACAGATGTACATTAAATGCCATTTCACTGGTCACTTGTGTGGAGGTGGGGTGTACTGACATTATTAAAAGTCAAAGATAAGTATGTCACATAAAAGCTTTGAAAAGATTGGTGTTTCACTTAATTAATAGTTCAATATATTTGATAATCAGCTTTTTGGACAATATTTTTTGGCAATATTTTGTGCTGGGTTTGGTTTCTTCCCCTAACATTTTCCTGAGATCCAGGGCCAACTTTGTTTGAGGTAAGATGACATTAAAAAGTTATCTATGAGCTTTTTAACTCTTCCAGACATTTCTGGGAGTTGGTTTCCTGTTTGTTTTCATATCAGGACTGATGTAAGAATTTCTGCTCTGACAAGAAGGATGATAGTAGAAGGAAGTTAAGAAAAAAATAAATGGGTGACAATAGAATATGTTTGAGCCTGTTTATGATGTGTGTTAAACCTTAATATTGCTGACCTTTATCTTTCTGTAACAAAGGCAGAAAGCAGCAGGCACTGTATGACTCATTTCACCTCCCAGAGCTTGACTGTGTTTCCCACCATGCTGGCTGTCAGAAGGGAAGAGGGAACATTAACACTTTGCAGCACAAACATTCTGCCCTGGTGCTGAAGCCACTTGTGGGGCAGGCAGGCTCTGCCTTGCAGCACATGTCACTTCACACAGGTTCTGTTAACTGCATTGCTTGTGTGACTGATTACTGTGGTTTAGGAATGGCATTGCCCAATTTAGTGCTCCCACTGAGGCTCTCCAAACCACACTCACTCCCTGGGGTGGGATGGAGAGGAGAACCAGAGGCACAAAAGGTGAAGATCATGAGATAAGAATAATTTACTGGAAGCAGTAGTAAGATGAGAAATCAAACACTAACAGCAAAAATATGAATAACAAAAGTGTACAAGACAGAGGTGAGTGATTCACATTTAAAATGCTCAGGATTTGGTTTACCCCACTTCTCCTTCCATCATGCTTACTCAACCGGAAGGAACCCCTTCTCCCCAGAAATTCTCTTCCCCATGCCCTCAGCAATGACATGATGTAACATAAAATAATATCAGTGTCCTGGCTATGCCCCCTCCTGCCTACTGCAAGAGTTAAACATGTCCTGGCCAGAACCAGGACACTAATTTAACAGTAAGTTTTGATAGGAGCAGGAAAAAGTGCTGCTGACAACAATGAGCTTAAAGGATCACAAGGAATTTTTCCATGAGTTTCTTCCTGTACCCAAGATTTGAGAAGCAGAAAAAGAGATGCTTAGTCATATGTCAGAGGGTGCTGTATTTTAAAATCAGTCCCTGATTGCTCCTTTCTTTTTTTCTTTTTGTTGCAGAAATCCATAATAATGAAGGAAATGATAGAATTTATCTTTCTTTAATCAGCATATTTATTCATGTACTCCTGAAATAGGCTTTAAGTTTTCTTCAAGCTTAGGTTTGAATTATTTCACCAGCAGTGCGTCAAAGCATCACCAGTAAGAGATGTGAAGCTAAAAACCCAAAGCAGTGAAAGCTTAAAGGAAGGAAAGGAAATGTCTGTAATTTTGTTGGCAATGTCTAGAAATTTCTACTTTCCCTTTCCTCTGCAAAATATATTCAGAGAAACACTCCTGAAATGGAGTGCTTCACATAATGTGTTCAACTGCTGTTGGAAGAGGTTTGCATTTTTTAACTGACCAGAACAACCACAGTCACTATATCATATGCATTTGTTAGCACTACTTCAACTTAAATAATAAAAGACTCAAACTTTATTGTGTCAGTTTTACCCTAATAATATTTTCTTTCTTTCTTTGTTTCCTACAGGCTTTTATTCCTAAAGAATGTAAGAGAACTTTTGTTTGTCTATTTGCTTGCCTTTCTTTAAATTTATTTTTCCCTGGAAGATGAAGATGACGAGTGAGTTAGGAATACAGATTCTACTTAATTTTGACTACTGAGTCAAAGGCTCCTTCTTGCAGGCTTGAGACTAAAGCCCAACCATAATTTAATCACAGACAGTTCCTGAGTCAGGTTACTGAACCTGGCTCTGTGACACTGCCGTGTTTGAGCTGATCTATCCAGAGTTGTGGCTGCATCCAGATCTGTATTCCTGCAATATATCTAGATGAAGTTTATTATTCCAGTACTTAATATAAAAGGTGATTGAGGTTTAAATAAACTAATGAGCTACCCCCACTTTGTTTTTGAGAAAAAGGATGAAATACTTTCTCAAAAGTTTCTAAGCATCTAAGATTTAAACAAATTTGAGGTTAGGTATCTGTCAGGGATATTGAAGCTGTGATTGCACTTAAATTTTAGCATCTCATTATCATTGCACTTGTTTTTCCTTCTTAAAAATTGCCCTCAGGCATTTTTACCAAAATAGTTAATTAATATATATTTACTTTGCATTATACTGTTTCACTAAGCAGTGAGGAAAGTAGAAAATATTTGCCAGTTTAGGAATTCCATGAAGTAATATAGCTTTTAAAGGTCTATCTGGACCTTTAAAGTAATGGAAGAATGCTTTTCTTCCCTTCCCACCATGAAGTTACTGTGGAGGTAAATATGTGTATTACAAAGGGAAATTGGAACAGTATCAGAGATGGAACCTCTGTGTGAAAAGACCTCTGATTTTCTCCCTTCCAGTATTCTCAAAGCTCTTCATTTCATTATGAAGGAAATTACTGAATGTGAAAATTGGGAGGGATGCTGTAAGTGGTCTCAACTTCAGAAGCAAATAATATTATTTTATTCTATTTCTATATCACTAATGGTTTATTACCTTTATGGATAAGTTAAGGTACTTGAATTGAGTTCTGCTAACACTATGAGATGTACTAAAAAGAGAAAAAGTATTTATGCATGGATATGTGCAGAAGTGGATCCAAATTAATGCTATATCATTATAATTGAAAGTGTATATATTGATTAGGTGGTACTAGTATATTATAATCCTTCCAGTATTTATCTGCATTTACTTTCTTCTGCTTTTGTTTTACCTACTTATTTTTAAAGCAGAGCACCTTTAGGAAAACAATAATCTCTATGGTAGATATCAATAGGTCTAGTTACTTCAGGTGGCTACAACAGGTATGGAATGCTAAATGAAAAAGAATTATGCACATATGACTTAACATATTCTCTTAGATATTGCTCGTTAAGTGCAGAAACCTATTTTTCAATTTTCATTTTCTGCTTTGAAAGAAGGGTCAATGGATGGTAAACAGCCTTTTGGCTACATACATAGGCAAATTTTTTCTTCTCTCTTCTGTCTGATTACTATCTGGAGAACTGTTATGTGGCATCCATTTTCCTGGGAGTCTTGGAATCTTTTTAGACACACTTTGCAAAGACTGAATTTTGTGTGTGGAGCAAAGTTTTCAGGATTACTTCAAGTTCCTCTAGTGTATTCTTTGGAAACTAGGTGTGATAATTACCAAGGCAAGAAAGCAACACAGTATCAGTGAGAATTTAAAAATAAACCAATTCCTCATGTTGTGCTTCAGGGGTGTTTCGGATGGTATTAACAGCATGGCACTAAACGCCAAATATTTAACCCACAGCAGAGCTCTTTATTTCTGCCACTGTGCCAAGGACATGAGTGATAATACCTTGGGAAATTAGCAGCCCAGCACTTATGCTTTCCAAGGATCATAAGTTGTAATCATGTGTCTCTGTTTATCTTCAGAAAAGAGGGGAAGAAACCATTCATTTGTCCTTTGGGACCATTTTCTCCAGGCACTCAAAATCATGCCTTTTTCATGTATTCTGCTGACATAGCACATTAGCAGTATCTGGTGGCATGACTAGATTTTTCTTTCCTCAAGTGCAGAAAGTATTGATATTGGGGTTTTATCTGATTTTCAGAAATTCATGCCTCTGAGAAGAGTGGTCCACTGTGAGGAAAAAAATAAATCTAAGGTTGAAACCTTCATAAATAGTATATATTGTTAGAAAAATGAAGGAGGAAAATTAAATCAAACAGAAGCCATCTAAAAGTAAAGTCTCCCAGAAGGGTCAAAACATCTACTGCCAAAGAAGAACTATAAAGTAGTCAGAGCTGGAGCTGTGGCCTCAGTATTGCACAGCCCCACCTTTTCCTTCTCAGAAACCCACTGGTGGATGTTTCAAGGGCTACTGTACTGTATTCTACTTGCTTTCATATAACTTACTGTGTTGTTGTATGTATGGCCTGTAAGGTTAAGCTCATGATCCTTTACAAAGTTGCCTTTAAAATCAGGCAAAAAATTGTAAAAATTCATTTGTAACCCTCTGTTTCACTCAGGTTTCAATACTGTTTAAATCAAAGGGCAATATTTTTTATGTTGCATTTACAGCCACAGTTGTCATCAGTTCTTCAGCACATGAATGAAATAGGTTGATGTGGTATGTTTAATTTTCTCTCTAAAATCTCTGGGTTTTTGAATTCTTGAAGTCAATGAGATTTGGAAGTATGGAATGAAAGGGATATGTACACAGTTACCCCTGAAATACAGAGTATTGTCATGTCTCATTTAGCAATCAGGAGTATTGGTGAAAAGCAACCACTGATATTCCCCAAACCTCCCACTTGGAAGAACTAGCTCAGTTTACCTCTGGGTACACAGTGTTTGAAATCTGCATTTGAGAGTGGGTATCAGTAGCAAATGTGCATAACATGAGAAGATACCTTTCTGAAGAACAGGTGGCAGCTATTTTATTCTGATCACCCTAAGGTGCTGATGAATGATTTTATTACCCATTCTAATGGTTAAATTTAAATTTTTATAAGCTTGTGACAATAATCATCCAGCAGTATGTCTCTACTGAAAATGTATATTAGAGAGGAACTTTGGAAGAAGAGTCCCTTTTTTGAGTTCTGTCTCTGTACAATGCTGAACATCACACTGTATGTTCATCCATGCCCAAAACCTGTGTGAGTGAAATTTCAGTGCTACTGAAATCAAAGACTAATATGGGTGGGAGAGTTTGAGCAGCCTTAACCGTGTTACCGAGAGCCACGAGAATGTTGCCCTCTCCCAAACCATCTGATAGACAAGTGAACTATGGCAGATGGGGATCAAACAGGGAATTTTATCCAAAAGTAGCACAGAAATCAGTGTCTCTAATTGTGGAAACCACAGCAAGCTTTGAAGGCCAGGATGTCAGCTGCATCCTTTGGAAAAAACGAGCTCATTGAGTTATTAGGACACATTTATGACTCTGCATGACCTTCCTGTACCAGCTTCCACCTAACTGGTAACAGAAATCTAGACTAAAACCAGCAGCCTGAGGTCTTCATTTGTTTTGCAGTAACCTAGATTTTAAAAAAACACCAGAACTGTGTTGCCACTCAGATGTTCTTCTGACAACATGGGTGATTCAGAGCTTCTGCCTAAGTACTGAGGACAAAACAATACTTCTTTAACTTCAGATGCCTGGGTCGAGCTGGTTGTGCAGTCTCCCTTATGATTCATGGAGAGGAGTCCAGCACTAGGGTATGACTCATGGCCAGATGTGTATCCTAGGATGAGATAAACTCCACTTTGATGTGCCTGTGTCTGCTTATTGGCTATAAAGGTGCTCTAGGCAGCTATCTCAGATGTAATTTTGTGTTCAGTAGACTTCTAAAGGTGAATGAGAATGAGTTGTATCCTTAAGCCTGACTTAAATCCATTTCTAAGTGCTTGCTGTGACCTTGTACTCCTGTTTTATCCTCGTTTTTGTTGATTAGACCAGTATATTACATCAGAGCATGAGAGCTTTACACGGTAACTTTGGAAACGGCCTGAAATGCACCGTAAATCTTGTGTGGTTTTATATTGTAGCACTTTCCTCCTTCCAGTATAAAACAGAAACAAACATGACTTTTAATATTTAGGTTTCCTCTTAACACTCTTGTAACACTCTAAATACTTCCAAGATTAGCCTGGTAAGGCTGCTTATACTGAGGTTTGCCATCCCAGGAATTGCACTGTACCACTGGACATTAATCACTACTGAATAACGATATCTTAAGATCCTTCCATTCATTCCTACAACCCAGCTTGCTGACATCTTTGAATTTAGTAACAATAGACTTTCTCTTGCATTATTTAGATGATTAATGAAGGTCTCCAACAATACTGAGCAGACTCATACGGAGCCTTGTTAACCATGTAGCAGTACTGTGACTATCAGTTTCACACCTTTTGCAGATTTTGATCTTGGTTGCCTCATATCCTTGTGAAAATTCAACATGAGTCCTGCCAAAATCTTCCTAATTTATAAATTCTGTTGCCTTTCCATTATTCACAGAGCATAAAATTCTGCTAAAGATACATATTGCTTTGATTTCATGTGACTTATTCATAGAAGGAACCTGTCCTTGTGATTTATTTTTTGTGCTGTCTTTGCACTTGTTATTTTTTATTCTAACACTTCTCTAGGAATTTATCTTAATCAAAGGTTCGCCAAATCTCTCCTTCCACCCTTTTTAAAGATATGTCCTATGTTTTTTTTTTCCCTAGATATTTTGTTTTTCCATGAGCTCCTAGAGATAGTAATTTAGTTATTGTACTTCAGCCAGGTTTTTAAATACTTTTACATAAAATTTTTCCAAACTGAACAGCCGGAGAATATTTAATTTAGCAAAGCAATTTCTTCTCTCCTTAATGCTGATCTTCTATGCTATTAATACAGCCTCTTCTAAAACTGAGTGATTATCATGGTTAATATCTTCTTTATGCTTTACTAAAAATTTCTCCTTTCTGGCACCATATGTCAGTAGTTTTCTGTCTTGAGTGATGAAGTCATGTTATAACTGTTTTTGTTATTATTAATGAAGAAGGGAATAAACTGTTTACTGTGTCTGGGAAAAGTACCAATGCGCCTAAATTTTAGTAAGGAAAATTCAGATTAGATGTAAGTAATTTTTTTTAATGATAAGGGCACTGAAGACATGGAAAAGATTGTCTAAGTTGGTCAAATTCTCTTCTGTTTTTTTTTTTTGTTTTGTTTTTTGTTGTTGTTGTTGTTGTTGTTGTTGTTGTTGTTGTTGTTGTTG
>VZRX01022192.1:187963-205452 GCA_013398075.1 Notiomystis cincta | reverse complement strand
ATTTTCTTTTTTTTTTTTTTTTGTTTTTTTTTTTTTTGTTGTTGTTGTTGTTGTTGTTGTTGTTGTTGTTGTTGTTGTTGTTGTTGTTGTTGTTGGTTTGTTTGGGGGTTTTTGTTTTGGGTTGGTGGTTCCTATTTGGTTTTGTTTTATTTTTTTTGGCAGAGGAATGGACTATTTACCGATGTTCTTTTTCTGTGGTTCTGTGAAAGCTGATCTAATTTTTCTGGTGGAAAATCAAGCCATAGATATTGTGAATACAAATTGGGAGCAGTAGGTTGTATTTGCTGCTTTGTATTCTTCATACAACACTGTACAAAACTCAGCCAGTTTGTCCATCTGCCTCTCGTATGACACTCCTCTGGCTGCTCAAGGCAATGTCAGGTTACCTGACAGAGACTTTTGCTGGAGTGACCCACATATCCTAGAACTGAACATATCCTAGTCTGAAACTACAGAGGAGTTGGGATGAGATCTGAGAAACAATAGAAGAGGCAAAGCTCACAAGAAAAGTGCAGAGACTTGTAAAATGTTTATACCTGTGACCTTGACAGATTTCCTTTCAAACCTCTTACATGAGACCTTCTTTTCAGATCTCTTGAGCAGGAAACAATGAAAAGGTCACATTGGTCCCCTTTCAGCCTTCCTCGTGCTGTAGGCTGATAATGAAATGATGTTTTCCAGATAAATCAGTGCAAATCTGCATGTTATCTGCAACATTTTTAATCTTGGCAAAAGCTTCCACAGTTATTGCTGCATGAAGTGTTTGCTTTTGGCAACACCTTCAGCTTGACTATGTATGGAGATACAAACCAACTCTCTGGTTCTGCCACATTTGTGTTGATGTGGCTGTAGAGAAGAACAGCTTTTTATTTTTAAATTTTTTTCAATCCATATTTTTATCATGGTGTATGAGACTGAAACAGAGCTCTTCCTTATGGATAACCACAGGGAAAGGAGGATGTAGGGAATTTCTACTTTATTTCACTCTTTCAGAGCACAAACTTAATTACAGCCTTTCTAATAGTTAGGACAAAGGGAAAAATGTTGTCAGGGCTGTGGCTTTGCAAAGCTGAGCTGGCCAGTAGAGCCTGCTGTTCCCTTGAAAACATGATTCCCCATTCCACCTTTGCCATGGAAATCGGCATCTTAATTTGAGGTTCAGCAAAGAAGTGTGGCTCAACATGCCTGCACTAACTTTCCTAAAGTTCAGATTATCACATTAATCAGGTTTGATCAATCCTGAATGATTTGAGATTCATTCTGAAATATCTTCCATGCTTTGCATCTTCAATTATCACTGAAAAATCTGGCATGCTTTGTGCTTTGGTGTGTTTCAAATAGCAGAACTCCATAAGAAAAATTAAAACAAAGAAGGAAAAAACTGGCATATGGGAGCCCTGTCTCTCCTGTAAAACACTGAATCATCACGAAAAGACAACTATTTTTCTGTTATTTTGTATGACTCTTCATCATCTCTTGGAATACTTTTTCACAGACTTTAACCTTTTAGAAATTCAACTGAATTCCTCTCACAATTAACAGTCAATCATAAAAAATATAATGGAATTTATTTTATTATGTTAAACTTCTTTTGAAAAAAAAAGTGAATAGTTGGATGCATGTGAGCATTAGGATTTATAACATTTAAATATTATTTTAATACCTATTTAAAAGATGTAAGTGGAGTTTTGATGGGGCACAGATAAAACATTTAAGTGAAGTTTGGATGGGGTAGAAAATTGGCTAAGTAAATATATAACAGCTTAAAACCTGTTCTTACAGAACAAATTTCACTTATTTCAGAAATATCCACCATTATCATAACAATTGCTCACCATTCTATGCTCTTAAGTGTGATGTGATTATTTACTGCTTGAGTATCCAGAAACCACAGAGGCTCATTCTGCCTTTGAACAGACATTCATACCTGTATAAATTTCTGGGTCAGAGGGAAGAGTGAATAGAAGTATTTATTTTATGCAAGTAATCTATAAACTGTCATGTAAATAAAATCTAGGACTCCAGAAGTTTTTGAATGGTTATTTATCAGTAGCTTAATGGTGGCACGACATACCAACCCTCTTGAAATCTTTTCAATGTGCATAGTGGCTGTTTTGCCTAACAATGTAATTTATTTGTTTATTTTTCATTTATTTTTAATCTATGACTGTCATTGTAATGCTGGGTTTTTTTTTTTCTGTAAATACACTATGCATTTTTCCACAGAAAAAGCATACATATCAATTATGATGCTATCTTAGCACTGTATAGCTTGTAGTCTAAACATGTCTCAGGAGAAACCTAGTCTGTTCATTTTGAGAACCAAATCAGATTCATTGTTTTTCCTCAGTTCTCCAAGAGCTCAGCCCAGACAGCATATCTGTGCCACATGCAATGGGGGAACAGTAGTTTTACAAGGAGATAAACAGCAGAATCTATAAATCAGAAGAGTTAAGAAACTGGGGGGGGATGGGGGGGCAAGTGTTGTGGTCCCTCTGTTACAACCACACAGAAAAGGATTGAGCCACAGTGCAGAGACATTACTGTTGTGAGCACTGTGGAGAATTTCAGGTTACATTTGTCTCCTTCCCTGTCTGCCTGGGGGATGCTGGGGCCCTGAGGGCTCCGATGGCCCTTCCTGGCCCTGATCAGTGTTGCCCTGGCCCTGATCAGTGTTGCCCTGGCCCTGATCAGTGCTGCTCTGGGCCTGAGCTGTGGAGTATCTGTGTAGAACTCTGTCTGCTGCTGTTCCCAGTTTGTCACTTGGCTGTCCCAGTGTGATATTAGACCTGATTTGCTGCCTTGCCCGTGTCTGGTGACTGCTGTCTGCTGGAGAATTGGGCTGTTCTCACCCACCTTGCTCTGCTTGCCCGCTGTGGATCTGTGCCATGGCAGGGCGGACCCTGCCTGGGCTGCAATCCTCCTGGCTCATTGTCTCCCATGGATCAGCTGCACAGCCCTCCCACCACTGCTGTGGGACCTCCAGATCCTGCAGGAGGCTATGGCTGGAGTATGGGGGTAGCTTGCAGCCTGTCAGCCCTCTTTAACACCCTCTGAGCCCAAACTAATTCCTGCTTCCTCAGCTCATTTTGGGTGAGATCATGGGGATTGATCAGTGGCCTGCAGCCAACCTTTGTTGCCTTCTCAGTGCCCAACCCAATGGATGTTAGCTGCTCAGCAGAAATGATTTAACAGTCCTTAGTGAAGGCCCTAGACTGGGCCACCCTCTGCAGTGCAGCTGCTCAGTGGCTCCACGGTCCAGGATTCTGATGTCCTGTCCAGTTGTTTAGAGCAGCTTTCTGGGGACTGTATTCATGCAACTGTGTCTTCCTGGAGCTCTAGCAGGGGAGTCACTTGGCTGCTAACAGCATTTGTAAAGCTGGAAATTGTTGCTTTGCACCACAAGCCCCTATTTTTCACTTTGATGCAGGCATCCTTGCTCAACTCAATAATATTGTTATATAGATGAAGGTAATTTCTTGTTTCCCAGAAGTGGTCTGGTTTTTTTTCCTCAGTGCTGGGACATTTCCTTTAAAGGTTAAGCTGCAAAGCAGAAAGATAATTGTCTTTACATCTCTTCACTCATGGTTGGTTTTATTCATAAACCTTTGTGACTTTTGTTCTTAATGTGCTCATTCCTGGCATGAAATAAAACTGTTTACTTTAGAAATTGCGTAGTATAGATAAAGCTGTCCAGCCATTAAGTTTGCTCAGGTACAGCTGACTTTAAACACAGCAAACAAAGATTGTTGAACTATTATTATTTGACCAGATAGAAATATTTTAATTTTTAAGATAGTCATTAAGTTATAAGAGCATTTGTTAAATACCTTTCCATCCTTATAAAAATTAAAATCTTTACAGTTCATGTCTTGATTTACTTATGGACTCATTTCACCAATGCTGTCTCTGTTTCTTCGAACTTTCTAAAAAGATATTTGCCTAAATGAGAAGTAAGTTCCTTCTAGTACCATACAGAATTTGAAAATAAGTGGCCAAACTTGAATTTATTAACTTTGGGAGCACATGGTAGCGCTTTGCAAGCTATTTTGATGTACTAGGCAGGCTTTTTGGCATCTCCAAGAAATTAATAGCTTAAGAGTGTAAGCTAGGATCAGCTTCTATTGTGTTGTCAAGGGACATTTTTTATTTATTCTAGCCCAACATGAAAATATGAATATCTATTATCCAGCTGAGTCTGTGAGGGCCACTGGATGTGACATTGCATTGTTCATGAAGCTGATCAGTAATTATGGTTCACAATGAAGTGTTTCAAATTAAAGAGATACTGGTTCATAATTTTTATACTCCAATTCTGTGTAGTGATAAAATTTATTAATACTTGGAAAAGATAGATTTAGACTGTGATTTTATTCCTGTAAAAATCAAAGTTAACATTCCTCCACAAGTTCATGCTGCCCCACTAAATGGATGTGTGGGAGGATTCTTCATCACATGCTTGTGCAAAACTGTGTAGTGTGACACATTCTTAGCTAAGTGCATACTACAAAGCAATAACATTGCATAAAAACCTGTGTTAAATATTTAAAATATTAATATATTTAACTTAGTCTGTGTTTCAGAATTGCAGTCCAATAACTGATATTAAAAATGTCAAGTAGTGCATTCTGTGACTGATGTTGACTTGGTAGGGTTGAGTTTGCTTGTTTGTTTGTATTCTAGCAGTAACTCCTTATTTTTCCTGTAGGACACTTCTTTCTCTGTTTTTCTCTCTGAATGCTGAAGGAATTTGCTACCTCTAGTCCAGGACAGAGACTGAACACCTGCAACTAGGAGGAAGGAACTTACTGTATGTACATTTATGTTCTGCATAAGGAATGGCAGAAATCACTGGAAAAAATGTACTAGAAAATTATGGAAAACTTTATTTATAGGTGACAGGAGTGGAATCTGATTTGTCATGCTAACCAATACACTCTACTCTTCTATTTTGATGATGACCCTAATGACATCCCTCTAAGTCTTGGTAGCTCCAGCCTCAAATCACCCTCCTTTGTTCCATGGCAAATGTCCTACACATGGTGTTCTATGTTTGTAGTAACAGGATAAAGTCTTAGGATTTTTTTTTAAAACCTAAAATATTCTGGGTTGAAGAGATGGATCACTGCATTTCTATAACAAAGTTGGGTTGAGAAAGGCAAAAATAGCTTTGTCTTTTCATTTGCTGTCTGTCCTATTTTTCTCTTTCACTAGGATTTAAGGGCAATGCATACAATTGAAAATGTAACAGTGTTGTCTGTAAGAAGGTTGATGACTTTGTCCATTAATAGCAAAGAGTGTAACAGGAACTTCACATCTGGGTTGCCAAATAGATTGCCATTCTGTCCCATGAATATTCTGCATGGGGCTCTAACTTTCTGTAGAATGTTGATTGCCTGGTAGATTGTGCTTTTACCTTTGTTCATGTTAACAGGCACAGGTACAGGTTATGGGAAACTCCAGAAGTGGTAATTATTTGTGGACTAAATTGTCACATGCCACTGTTGGAGTATGCTGAAGCTCACTAGGTGGGTATCATGCCCTCTTACCAGTTCACCTCAGATCATTCCTTGGTGTCTATTAACTCTTGCAGCCATACACCATAAATTCTGTGTCAGTTCCTGTCTGTTTCCTTTCCTCCCAACATTTTGTCAAATTGTTCTATAAAAGGTTGTGGACTTTGCTAATGGTCTGGCAGTTCTTTCTATAAGGCATTGTCTTCTCAGTCAGCAGTTTTTAAATGCCAGCTTGTGGTTGCAGTGGACTCTCTGGCTTCTCATCCTTCAAGCAATTATCTCCTTCCCCTCACCTTTCCTGCAACCTCTTTCTACAGCTGGTTGATGATCATTCATGTCTACCATTCTGGATTACTTTTCCAATTTTCCAGACAGCATTTCTCCCATAATGCAACAAATTGCTGTTATGAACCAATCACAGCTACACGACTGGCTCATTCTGGAACTTCTGACAGCATTTGATGTTGAAAGTTCTATAACCAGGACAGAAGAACTGTTTTTATTTTATACAGAAAAAAAAGCACATATTGATACAATACATACTATATAAAGACATAAAAATAGATAAATAGATAAAAGCCCTATCTATCACTCAGCTCTTTCCTCTTCATTCAAAATAACTTGTAAAGCTCCTCCAAAAAGTCAATGTTTCTTTCTGAATGATGAGAGTCCTGTACAGACATGGGATCAACTAAACCTCTGTGTTGTCATCTTCCTTACCTTAGAAATAACCATAGAACCTCTTTATGCCTTTTTGTGGGAATGCTATGTAGAATTTTGTGAAACAGCTACTCCTAGAACTGTTTTTGCTCAGTGCTACTGTGTGTACTCTTAGTTAACATTCCTTCAGAACTGAATTCAGGCATGTCTTGGTATTTTGTTTTGCAGATCAAAGTGAGAGCTGATTCATGTCCAGGTGCCACATTTAACCACATAACCTCTAGATTTGTTCATGCTGGGCAAGTACAGTGCACTTCTCAACCATTCTATCAGTGAACTCAAGAACACGATGCCGAGGATTTCAGTTTTGTCTTCATTCCTGAAATGACTTAAAAAACTTCTTTATTTCTTAATAAAGAAGTGGGGATACTTTTTGAGGATAGGGAAAACTTTTGGCACTGCTCCATTATTCATTGAAAGAGATCATAACTTTTTTCTTCATCTTACATTGATGTGCATTTTTGCCACACAAGTCTTGGATAAGGAATTTCTTCCCTCCAGTTGCATCTCTACCGGTGTACAACAAGGAAGGTGGCCTTTTCTGGATGTGAGGGAATGAATCAAAGGGCAATTAATCTACAGTAGATTACCTAGTAATGGTAGGACTTTAGGTGCCAGCAAGTGGGTGTTAATTTTAGGCTGATATTGAAACTCTGCCACAGTCAGTGATGCAGTGAGTAGTAAACAGTGATTCATTTGACCAACGTGTCTGCTGTAGGATGAGTGAGTTGCTGTCTGGAACCCTCTGGCTGTGCTGCTTAGCCCCTTCTTGACTACAGAGGAAGCCCAGACACCTGCATTAGGAGATTAATTCCATGCCTGGAGTTCAGCTGGGAATGCACGGTCTTTCTGTCCTTGCTTCCAGGTCAGTTTCTGTATTTTCTCTGAGGCCTGCTTAACACAAAATTCAATATAAAATCCTTAAGCCAGGCAGAGAGCTACAGCTGCATTCCCAGAGTTGTGGTTGTTTTAGCATACTCAGAGATGGTAATCACAGTATTGCTCAGCAATCTGGAGTGGTGTACAACTCCCAGTGTCTGAATCTGGTTCAAGCTGTGGCATGAATGATGTACCAACAGGAGAGGTGTTACGGGAAACACTGCTCCACAGCCCTGGGCCACTTCTGGGCATGCAGTTACTCTTCCTGGATTTCAGGTCACAGACCAAAGTGCACACAGTGTCTAGATGCCTTGGAGATTAGGTGTCAATTGAATGGAAAACAGAGAAGGCACAATTCTGGAGTCTAGTTACTTTCATTTTTGCTTTAATCCCATTTTATGTCCCTACATGTTTTTTATTTACCTCCAGAAATATGAATCTGTAGTAAGTAGATCTGTTATTAAGCATTTCAGTACCAACACCTTTCTGAAATGCATTCTTCAATTTTTTTTCCACTGTGAATAGCTTTATAATTTTTTTAAAGTTATGGTACACAGTTACTTCAGAAAGTCTTTCTTTAGCCTGTGTTAATTTAAGACCATAATGAAAAACAATTTAAAGGGATCTTTAAATTATCTTCTTTCATCTCAATTTTATAGAGCATAGTGCACTTTTTCTTTCAATTCTCCTTTTCTCACTGCTGCCCTTCATGGGCTTTTTCCTTCCTTGTGATGCTGTCCCACTTCACATTCTCTATTTATTTATTTATTTATATGTGTATTTTTAAATTATTTGGCTAATATTTGCTTTTGAAGCTTTTAATTAGGATTCCACTTTTGTGCTGCTCTTACAACCTTTTTTGTTTCCTTTTTTTTTTTTCCCCTGGAGTGAACTATAGCTCATTTACTGTCATTTTCTTACTATTTTTTTTTTGGAAGGTTATTTCTCAAAAAAACCCGAAAACATGTTTGCATATATTGCTATTCACATTATTCATTCTAGTGGGCATTATTATTGTCAGCTATTGATTAAATCCTCTTTGTAAATAGTCCTTCTGGATATACTTGGCATGATGAGGTACTGTCTAATTTGTGATGCAGATTTTGATCCTTAATACTGCTTGCTCTGTTCAGACGACTTAGATCATCATAATTTTTAAAGTGATTAATTAAATGAAATAATTTACAATTATATACCATCAGCAACTTTTTTCTGCCTTGCTGTTTGGCCTCTTTTTTGCTGTGTATTATAGCTGTAATCACCAAAACACCTACTGAGATGATAGATGGGCACAAGAACTGAATCACCCTAGGGGAAATAGTTGTTGGATTTTTTTTCTTCTGGATTTCTTTTTTATGTTGGGTTTGGGTTTTATTTGGACATCTTGTTTACTTTTTGTCCTGGTGGATATAACTGATTATGCAACGTGGACAGTATCTTGCCCAGGGCTGGTTTTAGGTTTGGTTTGGGAATGGGATTGTGTTCTCTGGGCAGAAGGGCTCCTGCTTGACAGTAGCTGACATCCAGGTAGTAAATTCCAGTAAATTTCCCATAACCTTTTTGTGGAAAAGGGGCCATGGTACTTTTGAGTGCATGACTTCTCTGATAAACACACATTTAGTTTAGCTTTACAAAAATATGCCTGGATATGTAAATTAAGGCAGCTTGAGCCACCTCTAAGCTGCTTTCTGGATGTTATGCAAGGTTTATGCAGTGATTACTGAGCATTTCCACAGAAGGGTAGCAATTACCACCACAACCCTTACATTAGATGACACATACACAAATAGTGAAATGCTGGAAGAGAAAAATAAACCTAGTCTGAACAATACCCACAGATTAAAACTACTTTGAGCAATGCTTAATGAAGGGATCAGTGAAAATGAGGTGCTAAACATTTAACCTAAAGGATGAGTAGAGGACAGTCGTGGAAAGGGACAGATATCTGCGAGTTTAGGGTGCAAAAGCAAAACACACCTCACCTGATGGCAGATCATTCCTGCTGAGTGCTTCTCTGTGCAGTCTGTGTGCATTCCCTTTCCTCTGGCTGCACACTTCTTGTACGAGAAGTAGACTTCTGATCAGATTTACAGATGAAAAATGACTGAATGAATAGGTTTGGGAGCTGTGGGAAACAGTCCATCACCTGCACCCATGTACTTCCCTAAAATTCTTAAGCTTAACTGAAGAAGACTGGGAAGGAAGGGAATGAGGCACACAAGGACATCACAGACTGAGCTAGGTTAGCTAGGTCTGGAACCCATCCTCTTGAGAAATGCAAAGGTATCTATTGGTCTGTGCATGCTAGCAGACTTCCAAGGAAGGGCTGAGGAAAGGTCTGAGCTGGAAACAAGAGGATTCTTTGATCCAAGTGAGTAAGCTGGATGCAAAACCATTTTCTTCCCTCTACAAGCACCTAAGATGAGGTTTTTATTACTGCCTTAAGTAGTAGCTGTGCTTTTGTTTAGTGCATGGAACAACATGTTTTACTTCTCTTAGTGGTTGTTATTTGAGTTCTTTCCAGATGTCTCCTGAACTTCACTGCTCTTCCTTTTCAGACTTGTAAATACTCTTCAGGGAAGCTATTATTTTCTGGTGATGTTAGGGACAGGAAGGCAGAGGAAAATATGGATATTCACATTTATCACTCCCTCCCTTTTTTAGTGTCTTTTTGTTCAAAGCTATAATTTAATGGCAAACAGGTTTTGATCTGGGAGCAGATGCAGACCTTTCAGCTTTCAGTAGCTCCAGATACAAAAGTGTGTGTGCTCAAGAGAAGAAGGGAAATGGGAAACAAAGAGGGCAGGACTGGAAAGACACTCTGCAGCTGAGAGATGCTGGTACAACTAAACCAACTCTAAAGATTTCATCCCTTCCAGTACTGCCTTTTCTAAGTGAGTGTTCATGCCCTGAGACGTACAGAAAAGAGGGGAATTACAAGGCATGTTGAATTCTACTTTGCTTACAAACACAAAATCTGTTATACTTCAAATACATGGTCTACCCATTTCATCACTACTTTTTTTCACTTTTCTTTATATCTGCATTAATGCAGAGTAGTTTATCTTCTTAAAGCTGTAGTTTTCATACCTACTGTTTCTCGGGAGACTAGGGAGAAATCTTTACCTAGGTTTTGCCTGGTAAATTCAATGAATTTTACATGGCATATATAAGCACATGTAGTCTATTTTACCAGTGATTTTGTGTGCTATTAACATTATTAATGATAAGATTTTATGCATTTTAAGTGAACTGTTATTTTATTGAATGCACTAGTAGCAGTCAGGATACTTCCTACAGATTTTGACAATTCAGCATCGTAGAGGAATTAACAAAAACTAAGGAGACTACCTAAGACTGAGCAGGACTGACAGCAGAATGATATTCAGTATTTGAACTCTAAACAAATTCTAGTCACATGAGGGTTTAAATTTACTTTTCTATCTCTTACAGAAGATTGGTTAAAACCCCTTTTTATCTACATCAGACAAGTTATACTGAGGAAGAACGAACTGTCATGGAGCTTGCTAACATGATTTACATTCCAAATTGAATTGTCCAACTAATTTATTTTTCAGCTATTTTCAGGTGATATTTCAGGTGGATATTTTCAGGTGAAACTAAGTTTTGATTTCTGATGAAGGTAACACATTTCAGTATCTCTGCTTTTAAACATAATTCCATGTGTAAGTATAGAGATGAAAATACAAATCAAACAAATTTATTTTCTAAATTTCCTCTCAGAGTTTTTTTTTAAACAGAATTCTCTATTTAGTGACTGAATTTGAAAGCGAGCAGAACTTATCTCTGTTAACTACTGATTTTCTTTATAGTTTTCCTGGTGATATTTATAGGAAACTGGGAGGAAATGAATAAGAAAGTATTAGATTAGACTTGAAATATTCTTCCTTCAGTCATAACATGCACTTAGAAATTATGTAAAATGGAGGGACTCTAAATGTGCCAGTAGGAAACAGGATATAAAAATTAAGTCATTTTCTGGTTTCCTTCTCAGAAAAGTCTACAGAACTACTTAAAATGACTAATTTATATATGTATTTTTAATAGTCTTATATGAGCTACTGAAAGCCTTGGGAGTTCTGACTTGTGCTTAGCCTTTTGCAGAAAATCCAAACTAGTCCATGGAGCCAGCTGAAATAAAAGGGATGAACAGAAAGTACAGTCAGTTAGGAAAATAGTCAATGCAAGTGTTGCCAGCTCATCTCAGAAGTGTTCCCCTCTGGCTGAGGGGTCCTGCTCTCATTTGTTGAGTGGATAAAGATGCTGCTGCATCTAGTTGTTTGCCATTCCAAAATTTGCCATCACCTCTTGGTGAAATGTGTGTGCACAGCATTTTTGGATTCTGTTCATGGTCTGATGTCTTAGCACAGACATCAAACCACACCTTCATTAGTGCTTTAAGCTGATATTCTGCACTGTGAACTGGAATAATTGAGTCATGCATTTCTCTCTGTTACAGTGTGCTAACCTCTACAGAAGAATTACATGGGCAGTTAGGAATGGTGATAGATTAAAACTGCTAGATTTGTCAAAATTCATCTGTCAGAACCCTGATTCATGAGTCTAAATCACTCTGTTCTTAAACCCCACCCCCAACAACAAAAAAACCACCAACAAACAAAAACCCGGAAAGTATCACCCATCCCCCTTCATGTGTCTATTCAATTAATTAATTTAAATGTTTTTTTAATGGAGTTTGTTATTACATATTTATATGAGATCAGGAAAAAGCAGAGTGCAGCCTGAACAAGAGTAAGTTCCAGGGTCACCTTATAGCACCTTCCAGTACATAAAGTACTGGAAAGGTACATGAAAGCTGGAGAGAGACTTTTTACAAGGGCATGTAGTGATAGAACAAGAGGGAGTTGCTTGAAATTGAATTAGATTAGGAAGACATTCTTTACTGTGAGGATGGTGAGGTACTGGCACAAGTTACCCAAAGAAGCTGTGGCTGCCCCATTCCCTGAAAGTGTTCAAGGTCAGGTTGGATGGGGCTCTGAGCAACCTGGTGGTGGAGGGTGTCCCTGCCCATGGCAGGGACTTGGAAGTGGATGATCTTTATAGTCCCTTCCAATCCAGGCCATTTTATGACTTTTTTATTCTGTTATTCTATGATTGGACCTGATGACCTCAAAATTCTTCTAAGGATGGTGTGAAGAGTCAATGTCACTTGTATAATCAGGTTTTCTGTTTCATTTATACATTCTGGTTACTTGCATGAAAGTTTATCTTTGGGTCTTATGAATGGTTTTTCCCCTTCAAGTGTCAGCTTGTTAAGATTAATACCATATGCAGTTTTCACGTCTGTTTTATAAGAATTGTTTTCCAGATGCTTTTTAAGGTTTTTGACCTACCCCAAACATTACCACTTGCACAGGTGTACCCCAGATTTACTTTCATGTGTCACAAAACTTTCTTGAGCAGGTTCTTTTCATTTCTACTGACAAGTGTAGTCAGAAAAATTAGATGGTTCCCAGATGGCTTTTTTTTTTTTTATAGCACAGCAAAACCATAAACCCCATAACTACACCAGCTCTAGAAACAGTGCATCAAGAACTTTATATGAAACTCTGCACCAGAGAGGGGGAGAGAGAGAAATTTGAAGTGTGCTGTGTGGGTGTCCAGGACTTCCTATCACCCTCAGCCTGGCTGCAGCTGGACCAGCTACTTATTTTATATTTCTCCAACAGTAGCCCTCCCCCTGGCTATTTAGAGCAATGCAGCATCTTGGACCTTTCATGAGAAATGTAAGCTAAATCCTTGGCTGAACTGAAAAATCATCCATGAGTGTCCATGGTGGCTGAGTAGGTGCCCCAATCTCCCCCTCTGGCCTCAGTAGAGCCTGAGCATCCATTTGCTTTCATGTTCTGCTGAAAGACTGAAACTAAGCTGCCAGATTCTGCCAGGAGAAAATCCTTGGGAAAATGGATGCTCAGCTGAGTGGGAATCTGTGCAGCAGGCAGGCAAAGAAGGTGTAAAGCAAAGACAGGAGGAACGAAATATAAGTCATGTTTCAAACAGTTATTTTGGGAAGCTGATGATTTTGGTAGTTTCTGAAAGCATTTAGAACAGCAAAGTGCTTTACAGTTTATTTCAAGATATAAACTCATCTAAATGACCAGCTTTAACCACATCTAGCTGATATTTTCTGGAGATTTGTATTCTCTCTGTAGAAAGATTTTACATTGACTTATTTTCAACAATACTCCCTTGTAATGACAAAGATGTCTGTTCCTCCTGTTTCGTAAATCAAAGGCCATTATTTTCTTTCTCACTTGTGCCTGTGAATCTAATATTTAAAATGGTCTAATTCTCCTCACAGTGAGACAAATAGGCTCCAGGAAATGGATAAAAATGACTAAACCTCGTAATCTTGCAAAGTAGTTCTATTTTTCTTCAAAAACTTCTGCCAACAAAAGCTGAACTCAAAATGTCTCTACTGACTTCCCTAATTCTTAAAGTTGGGAACCATAACTGGAACTTTGTATGAATAGTGATTAATTCATAAGATGTAGTGTATGGTTTGAAGCATAGGCGTCATGGGTTAAAAAAGGCTGGAAACCATTCTTTATTGCATGATACTCCAAAAAGGTCTGCATGAATAAATTTATTGTAGATATCAAAGTACCTTGGCTGGAAAAACGTCTTTACAGCTGTGTTTAGATAGAGTTAAAATAATACTGCCCATCTGTGCTGTACTTTATTGTAATTTGACCAGTTAGTAGAACTGAAAGTACATTATTAGAACCATACCACTACTACTGTACAACTTTTCCAGAAATACCCAGGACTGTTTATGCTGATAAGATATTGCATTAACTTTTCTTCATAAAACTAAAAAAACAGCTCCCCTCTTTCTCTGTCTCCCTCATAGAAGAAGATAGGTCTGTAACTTTTAGTTGTATGTGGATATCTCTTTCCTTTTTTATTTTTCATTTTGTTTACCTTTTACTTGCTGGATAAGCATGAAAATATTTAGCCCCCACTAAAAACTTCTTATCTTGCTTCATATTGAAAAATGCAGAATTATTTTTAAAAAGTTCCTTACAAGAGTACCTTTCCTGTGTGGTCTCCTCCATGAGTTGTGCATCAAAATCCAGTGGGCTTTGAAAGATACCTCTCTCCTTCTCAGCTGCTCTGTTCTGAGAATAAAGCTACTGTGCTCTAGTCAGGCTTTGAGAAAAAGGTTGAATCACTAGTTGAGACTATGAAAACTAAGTCTGAAAATGCGTGGAAAATAAGTATGTATGTATGCAGGCAGTGTTTATGGGCAGTGGTTTTCTGTTGGGACGTTTTGTTG
This sequence comes from Notiomystis cincta, assembly GCA_013398075.1. Lineage (NCBI taxonomy): Eukaryota > Metazoa > Chordata > Aves > Passeriformes > Notiomystidae > Notiomystis > Notiomystis cincta. The sequence goes on along the minus strand of VZRX01022192.1, from coordinate 191,016 downwards.
TTGTTTTGGTTTGTTTGTTTTTTCCATTTGACTCCATCAGTTTGGCCTTGTGGTTAGTTCATTTATCTGCAGAATTAGAAAGCAAGTTGTATTCTGGGGATGTGCAATTTTTATGTCATGGCATGTGAAGTCTAACAAAATTTAAAAGTACAAATTAGGATTCATTAAGGAAAGATTTACATATGTTTGTGGCAGTCGTGCAGATTAAGGAGAGTTTGCTGTGTGTATGTAATTGGAGTGAAGGCATTCATTAGCCAGCTTAGATGTCAGGGTGGCAAACAAAAGACACACTTTGGGAGCTGAAGCAAAAGACTCTTGCATAAAAGAAAGGTGAGTGGGTGAAGGTTATTTGTTTCTCAAGGCTGGAAAGTGAATATGCAAATTATACCCCTTGACTGTGCTCCTAACTCAAAGATTTTGCAAGTTGTGTTGCTGTGTGTGTAACTGTTGCCCAGCCATGAGCAGATAAGTATGTAGAGAGCATTTTAAACAACAGTTGTGAGCTGTGTTCATAATCATCCATATAACAAGGGAAGACAAAGAAAATAGTGCTTCTGATTTCATCAGCTAAGGCAGAATAGTAAATTCAACTTGCATTGCACTGCATGAGAATAATAAGGATCAGCATTCATCAGCTTTTCTTATAATACAAGATTTTTTTTTTAACTGACCTCCATTTAAACTAGAAATTGATAAAGGTACCCTTGATTATTCTTATGAAAACTTAAAATCAAGCCTCAAGACTAAGAACTACTGCCACAGAGGCCTTCAGGGGAAGATACTGCTTGAGGCATACTTGCCAAAAGCCTGCTTTTTTAAAAAAAGGATTTCCTGGAATTTCACAAAAGCAGTAAGAACATGTAGTAAACTTTAAAGTGTAAGTTCTTGAATCTTTTCTGTCTGCTATAGCTGGGGAATCATAACCAATCATGCTCTGATTTCTAACTCTGATAGAGTTGCTGTTCTTACAATTGTTGTAACTTACTGTGATGGTATTTTATGTAACTAGACAGAAAGGTATCTCTTCATGATCTCACAGATGTGTCCTCATCAGGTTGTCCCTGTTGTCTTAGGATATATTTTCTTTCTTCAAAAACTTTCTGCTTTTTTTTTCTTCCTTGATTTGTCACTTGCAGCTTATCTCTTTTCAAAGACATGTTCTGTAACAAAATAAAGCCAATTTCTGATGATCGTTTAGGAAATGGGAAAATAAAGGTAGATCAGGCTGAAATGCAGAGAGCTTTGAGAAATGGTATAAAAAGACACAAAAGCAACAAGCATCAGAAATGCTATTCTCCTCTCTTCCCCATGACAATCTTGCCTAAAACAAAATAAGAAAAATCTTACATTTATATTGCTTTTTAACTTGATCTAAGCTGAGAAGAACTATTCTATTTTCAATTTACCATTACAGGGCAAAGATGTTAATCTGTGTTTAGATCCATGGTTTGGATTCATGTTAACTTGCAATTCTGGAATAGGCTCACAGGACAACAACCTTCTGAGCTGAGATCCAGATGTGAGATCTTGGCAGGTATCAGGACAACAAAACCAGGTTTTCTGGCTTCCTCCAATTACGTTTTTTACTTTAAAATTACTTACATTCCATTATTATATGCTGTGTGAGGCTGTGGCAAGTGTAGTGAAGAGTCAGGAACCTGCAGCACCCTGCCTATGTGATTCCTTGTGTGTCTCTTGTCCTCAGGTGTTTCCAAGGGAGAATTACGTTGAGATGACTGCAGGGAAAGTTTTTTCAGTACCAGGGTTATTTCTAAGTATACTGACAGCTTTTTGTAATCTCTTTGGTGAGGATCATACACTCTGTGTCCCTGAGGTGCTCTTCTGTGTTTGGTGAATTCACCCAAGGATCATGATAAATTTTTATGGAGTTGTTGCTTTTAATGAACATTCAACTGCATGAGTAAGGATTGCATTTTCAGGACTTTAAATTTGTGCAATTTCTATCAGTAAAGACCCACTTTAGCCTGGTTCCTCCTACCACAATATTAGCAGTTTGAAAAAGCTAAGGATGTAAAAATCTGGAGATTATTAACAGGAAAGATGTTTTGAATGGAAGTAAAAAAGTCACATATTTTCACTGGTACTAATTACTAGTAAAATATTGCTCCTGATAAAGTCCAATTTTAAATTCTGGGTGCAGAATAATTGTCTTGTTGTTTTAGGGAAAAAGAGACAAATTGCATCTATAAAATCCAACTGCAAATGTTTTCCTGTGCTGCCTCATTGATTCACAATGTCTTGCTGTGCATCCTTTATGATTAGGGATTTACCAACTGTGTGGGTCACAGCATTATTCTCAGCTTTGGTTAATTCCTCTCTGCTGAGGGCCATGAGTGTGCTGTACAGCAAATATCCTTGGGCTTTTCAGGTCTGAGAGGTTTCTACAACAGCTCTGTGTGTTCAGATTATAGTCTTTAGCAAAACATAATCAGCATATCTTCTGGGGAATTCAGTTTTACATTTTGGTGTGATTCCACCACGTCTTGAAACTTTTGACTGTACCATAAAAAATATTAGGTGAAGGGTAGCTGAAGACATTGGCAGCTGTTTGTGTTTCTGTTGGATCTTTCCTCCCACAGAAGTGTTAGAGGGAGTTAACTTTGGACTGTGTAGTGAGCTCACTGGTAGAATGCTACTGTTAAAATCATCAGCAATAAAGAGACCAAATTCACAAACCCCATATTGTTAGCAGGCCATTAAAGCTGACAGGAGCCATATTTATCTTTTTTGCCTCTGCTGTTTCAGACTCTCTACAAGTGAATGACACCCTGACGTGATTTAGGCTGCTGTTGTACAAATCTAATTTATTCTTTAGCCTTTCACTTTCCAAATCCCTTTTTCTTCCCATTCCTGCTGCTACCTAGACCATTGCTACCACAATGGAATACTGTTGCTCTGTTAATTATGTAGTGGTTTGGGTTTTTTTGGTTTTTGTTTGGCTTTTTTGGTGACACCTGTCTGAACTGTTCTATGTTTTAAAAATAATCAATCACTCTCCCTTCTTTGGGACAGACTATGCATTCTGCACTTTT
>VZRX01022192.1:124748-187513 GCA_013398075.1 Notiomystis cincta | reverse complement strand
TGCAATTTCTATCAGTAAAGACCCACTTTAGCCTGGTTCCTCCTACCACAATATTAGCAGTTTGAAAAAGCTAAGGATGTAAAAATCTGGAGATTATTAACAGGAAAGATGTTTTGAATGGAAGTAAAAAAGTCACATATTTTCACTGGTACTAATTACTAGTAAAATATTGCTCCTGATAAAGTCCAATTTTAAATTCTGGGTGCAGAATAATTGTCTTGTTGTTTTAGGGAAAAAGAGACAAATTGCATCTATAAAATCCAACTGCAAATGTTTTCCTGTGCTGCCTCATTGATTCACAATGTCTTGCTGTGCATCCTTTATGATTAGGGATTTACCAACTGTGTGGGTCACAGCATTATTCTCAGCTTTGGTTAATTCCTCTCTGCTGAGGGCCATGAGTGTGCTGTACAGCAAATATCCTTGGGCTTTTCAGGTCTGAGAGGTTTCTACAACAGCTCTGTGTGTTCAGATTATAGTCTTTAGCAAAACATAATCAGCATATCTTCTGGGGAATTCAGTTTTACATTTTGGTGTGATTCCACCACGTCTTGAAACTTTTGACTGTACCATAAAAAATATTAGGTGAAGGGTAGCTGAAGACATTGGCAGCTGTTTGTGTTTCTGTTGGATCTTTCCTCCCACAGAAGTGTTAGAGGGAGTTAACTTTGGACTGTGTAGTGAGCTCACTGGTAGAATGCTACTGTTAAAATCATCAGCAATAAAGAGACCAAATTCACAAACCCCATATTGTTAGCAGGCCATTAAAGCTGACAGGAGCCATATTTATCTTTTTTGCCTCTGCTGTTTCAGACTCTCTACAAGTGAATGACACCCTGACGTGATTTAGGCTGCTGTTGTACAAATCTAATTTATTCTTTAGCCTTTCACTTTCCAAATCCCTTTTTCTTCCCATTCCTGCTGCTACCTAGACCATTGCTACCACAATGGAATACTGTTGCTCTGTTAATTATGTAGTGGTTTGGGTTTTTTTGGTTTTTGTTTGGCTTTTTTGGTGACACCTGTCTGAACTGTTCTATGTTTTAAAAATAATCAATCACTCTCCCTTCTTTGGGACAGACTATGCATTCTGCACNTGCTGTGCATTCTGCTCTTTTTTTTTTTTTTTTTCTGAAGCCATAATAGTTCCTTCCTTTTCTGTATGTTTGAATGTAAAAGATTCTTGCTAAGGTATGATGCAGATCTGGATAATAAAATGTAACTTGTTCTGTTACATGCAACAATTTTCTTGTCATAGGGCACACATGCACTCGAGGTTCATGCTGTTCTCCATCAGGGATTTATGCAGTGCTGAAAATGATAATTATGGATTCCACGGTATTCTAGTTAATTTTCCTAAAGGCAGAAGTCAAACGCCTATTTATCATTTAGCTTGAAATATCAGATCATGTTGGTGCAGCATTAGTATGATGTCCCTAACACAGATCATCCCAGTTTCTTGTTTGCCAGAAAGAAGAGGAAAGCTGTTAGTTTGATAACTTCTCTCTCTTCCCACTCACATTGCATCATCTGGTGCCAGTCACCTCTCCTCACATACATAAAGAACTAATTTAATAGCCTTATTGATATTACCACAGGCATAATAAGAATTTGAAAATATAAGTCTAAGTCAACTAAATGTTTTGATAATAACTGTACAGGAAAAGGAGTTCTTTCACTGACAGAAATACCTGATTTTGGTTGAGATTGTAGAAGGTTACTGTACTTTATGGTATGTAAGGTGTTTAGAAACAATGTGTTTGATCAGACTGAGGGAGAAAACAAAGATATCAACAAAAAGAAAACAAAGGTATCAACAGCAGCAAAAAAATGTAAAAAAAATATAAATCCAACCCTCCCTGCAAAAAAAAATCAAACCAAAAAACCTCTTTATACTTACAACAAACCTTTTATACTTACAACCAATAGCAAAGAATTGCTGTTCTCAAGGGAAAGTTATGACACTTGTTGTTCATGTTGTCTCAGCCTATCAAAATGTGAGTATGAGCAGGCTTCTTTTCAGAGCTGTATTTGACTTTAACGCCGAAGATAATTCTCTTATTAATTAGTGTTCTACCTTCTGTTGGGTAAATGATTACTTTGTTTCTTGTGCTAGTTAATCTGCATGATCAGTGTTTCTCTTCTTTTGAGTCACTGGGTTTCTTGGGTTGCTGGTCTGTGAGTTGGTGGTTGCAATCTGCCCCTGCCAGAGTTACCTTTTACCCAGACAGAGCTGATTCCAGCACAGTTGCTGAGTTGGATTTGTTTGTTTCTTCACTGTCTTGGGAGTTCTGCCAGATGTCTTTGTGGTCCATAAATTCCACATTCTGTGTGTCCACTACCAACAGTGGGCATCCTTCTCCCCAACCTTGTCAACCTCCCCTTAGGTCTGAGACCACTGAAGCATGTCAAGCCCTAAACCTTAACAGGGCAATTCTACTGACATGTTGTTTATCTTTCTAACACCTGGACGTTCAGCCCCTGCTGAGACTGGGACAGAGTGGGAAGGGGAGGATGCTGCCTCTCCTGAAGGTCTTCCTGCACAGCCACGTCGCTTACCACGGGCTGAGAGCTGCTGCCTCAGCCATTGGCAGAGTTCTGCTGTTACTGGAGAGGAGCTCTGACCAATTTGCTGTTCCCAGTGGAAGGCTGCTCAGTGGGAAACATGGGACAATGCCCCTCTTTCTTCCTACTCTTAATCCTGTCTTCCAAAGTTGGCTGCCCATGGCTATTATGAAAATTGATGCAATTGTGTTTGACAAGCATGGATTTTAGTGAAGGAAATAGAAATTGTTATCTTATGCTTTTCTCTGTTTTCTTCTGCTCGCCTGGTCTGTGGGGTACTAGTCCCACTATTAACTAGAAAACTTTATGTTAGAGCATCTTCAAACTGGAGCAGAGGGGCTGTTGGCAGCTCCAGCTGAGGCTGCATCTGGTCCAGGCTTGTCTCCTGCCATGAAGCAATTTAAGTGGCTTCCTGTGAGTCATTACCCGAGGCGAATCGATATCTACTTCTGTGAGTGTTAGAATTAATGAAGATTGGTCTCTGAAGGATTTGTGTCTTATGACTACATCCTCTGATGTCTACTGGAGTGCAAACACCAAATGAAACTTCTTGTGCAACTGAGGTCCTGAAAATCTCTTTCTGTGCAGATTTTTTTCTAAGGGTCACTGCATGTTTTAGCTTGTCCTTTAGTGGAGGCCTCTTTTTCTTTCCAGTTTTCTGGTTCCATGAAACTTAAGGATATAATGGCATTGGAGTTTTTTATCCTCCTGTTTAACGTGTTTGAAACTGGCTAGTAGGCTCAAAGATAACTGAGAAATGGAATGGCAGATTCTCACATCTCACAATTGAATGAGATTTGCTTCTTCAAGAAGCCAGGTTAGAAAGAGGTGGTAGAGGTTTCCTGCAGCAAGATTGCCTAGACTGTGGGGACCAGAGGGCTGGAGTACAAGGCTGTTTGTAAATAGAAGCTAAACTCAAATAAGGAAGCATACTTTAACTCTGCACAGCCCATGATTTCATTAACAGAGCAGATTTGGGAAGGCAAGGATTTATTCCTAAAACTTTACTGATGAGGCTGGGACACTCTGAACATAATATTTAGTGTACTCGTAACTGGCACTTGCAGCTCAGGAAGGAGCACTTGGAGCACATGACTGCCTTCACAATTCTCTGAAATCCATTAGCTCATTTTGCAGCAGAGGACAAAACCAGGTTTTTAAAAATATAAAAATCTTGGCCATCATCAAGAAAGATTTTAAAGATAGAATGGACTGCATTATTTTCCTGTTGTGTAAGATCTTTATGCACTCGCATCTTGAGTACTGTGTGCAGTTTTGGCCTCCTGAGCCAAAGGAAGATAAAGTACCACTTCAGAAGGAACAGAGGGAAGGGCAACTAAAATGATAAAGTGGATGAAACAGTCTGAGGAAAGACTTACAAAGATCCAGATTTCTTCAGTTTGGAGCAAAGGTTGAGGTGTGAGGTCACTAAAGAATACACTATCTCAAAGGCAACACATACGGGTTATTGGAAGCGTTATTCATCAATTTCAAATTGTAAGAATTGAAGGACACTGGACAAAAATAGCTGTAGATAAATTTCAAGCACTCAAAAGAAAGTATTTTGCACTGAAGGTTGCAAACTCTTGGCACTTAGTAGCAGAGAAAACAGTGGAGATGGATAGTATCAGCAAGTTCAAGAAAGTTGCTTGAATTTATGAGCAGCAGCTCCATAGATGGATAAGAGCACAGGGGAGGTTAGTACTGTCCACCACTTCCAAGTCTTGGAGTTTGGAGGCTGGAGGAGGGACTAGACTGTAGAAGGAGCATCTCTTATTGTTCTGTTGCAGAGGGAACAATGGGCTTGATGAACCATTGTTCTGAACTTCTGGGACATTCCTTAAGTTCTTGTAGTGTCCTGAGCTCACGTGTACAGCAAAAACTAGAGGGTAGATTTGAAGTGATGGTGTGTGAAACTACAGTTAAATTCCCTAGTTTTATCTGGTCTCTGTCAAAAGCACTAATCTGTTGACCCTAAATGTCAGTCTGGCATGATCATAAAGCAAAGAGGCAACAATTGAAACTGTGTTAGGATTATTGCTTGAAGAATAGATTAAAGATTTTTCTCAGTCTGCCTTTGCATATTTTTCTGAGCTGCATGCTGAACTGTGGTTCATGATGGAATTAAATGCAGAAGACAAATGTTGGTGACAATTTTCTTTACAGTGAAACCTGTGAATTTGCTTAAGCATACACGGTTAACTGGATTTTCTTCTTTAACAGTGAAACACCCCCTGTTTTATCACTGTGCTATAGGATTGTTTAGTTAAATGATGAAGTATGTCAAGTAAAGTGACTGATTTGAGAGAGAGAGGAGATCACTGTATTCATTCACTGGTGAGCAAAATTAGCATGGTGCATTTTGTGGGTGTAGTTATAACACTTTCACCTCAAAGTAAAAATTCCTGATAGTTTGGGGTGGCAACTATTTCTTGAAGTATTTCCTAAGTGGTATTACAAGCGGTAGCAACAAAATAAGAATTAATTTCAAATGCAAGTGCTGAAATAATAAAATAATTTTTTAAAAAATCTGTGTTCTTACATTATAGCTCTCGAGGTGGTTTTATTTTCTCAAAGACTACAAAAATAAAAACAGAAGAAAACTTCTTTGTGTATGTTGTACATTACAAGGCATTGCTTTGACTGTCTTACATCATGATAATTATTTTATGTTTTTTTATCAAAATGAGTTTTTCATCATCTTCAATGGCCACAGTAAGCTGCATTTAAAATAACCTGAAAGACTAAAATACTTTGGAAGCATCAGTGGGTACAAGTCTGTAAGTATTTATTGGCTGATACTTTGAACATTCTTTGGGCTCAAGAAAACCATTTGTCTTCTTACATAGCCAGGTACTTTACACGTGTTGAGCATTTTTTGTCCTGCTCAGTGAAACTTTACTTGGAGTAAATTAAATCTTGGAGAAACATGTTCTTTCAGAAACAGCTGTTCTCTCTGCAAATGTTAGTCCTCCAACTGTTCTTTGCTATCTATCAGCCCATTTTAGGGCCAATGTAGGCTGGCTTTACACTGACTGGTTCTTGATGCTATGAGTCATTCATTATAATGGGATGTTGCTAAGGTAAATAAGGATACAGATCAGAAAGGAAGCATATGGTTATTGCTCTATTTTCATTTTTTAATGTATGTGTCTACTGGAAGAAGTAAAGTAAAGAATAATAACAAAGAAAGAGAGACTGAGATGTGGAAATATGAGAAAAATCTGTAAAAGGATGCTTCAGAAAATAATTGGGAGGGGGTGAAGGGGAGAGAAATAATTTAATTATAACAAGGGTTTTTAAAATATTTGTGGTGAAAGAACCTGCAAATCTAGTGGTATCCTGAAGAGTAGTAAGTGGTTAACCTTGTCTCTGAGATGACATGCAACAAAGTAGGACAAAAAGAGAGCACTAACAGGCAGAGGGCAAAGAAGACTGCGGGCTGAGAGCTATGGAGGGGGACAGTGCCAAGCACTAGCTCCTACTGCTAGACCAGCCTCAAAGTCTGCAAAGAACAGTGGCTTCTTTACTTTGCTTGAGGTACCAGGGTCATACCAGATCCTGGCATGCCTGTTGCCTTTATGATTTTCCTTGAATTCAGGTGTTTTGCATCAGATATAGGCTGTAGATCTGGTCCAAAGTGTGCAGAGGTGATTGCTGTGGTGGCAGAGGCTGGACAAGTCTGCCCCTGGCTTGGCAGTAGTGGTGATAGGTGCAAGTTGATTTGCCCCACCAGGGCAGCAAGTCAGGACAAAAGGATTAGTTCAGCACCATATTGTTTTTACCAAAAGAAACATGTTTATTGTCAAAGCCAAACTTCTTTTGCTCTCAATATTTACATCAGCAGTTTGAATCAATCTTCTCTACTGAGCCCTTGTGTCACTAGTGCAGGGGCTGTCCTTCTGTCCCTCTCCTGTCGTGGCTGTAGCAGTGTGGGTGGGCAAGCACAGCAGGGGACTTGAAGGGTCCATCTTAAATGTGACCTGAGGTTTTCAGAAATCTGTCTTTGCATTGAGGGGTGGGGGCAGCTGTGGCCAGGCCGAGGGCTGCTGATGGTGGTGATTTCAACGAGAAGTGTATTTGCTCCAGGCTGGTTCTATGGGGCTGTTGTGCTGTCTGGTGAGGGCCTGGGAAGGGTCCTCTATGGGACACCAAGTCCCAAGGGGTTCCTCCTCTTGGTGAGTTATTCATGAATGTGCTCTGCCTTTGCCAGGCTGGCAAGCTCTGCTATAAAGAGAGTGGGATAGACCTGGATGAAGAAGGATTGCAGTAGGGAAAGGAAATCATGTTCTCTGCCTGTGGAGGGCTTTTTGTAGAGTTAATGGTCTCACAGAAAATATTGCTGGCAGGCAGAAACCAGAACTTTAGTTTGGGTCCCTTAGGATGTGATGAGTGCGGAGTAGGGAAAGCAATTGCAGAAACGACAGGCAGCAAAGTAAATGAAGAGCCATGCTGGGACATTGCTCTTGCAGTTTATGGAAAATAGCAGGAAAATACATACAGTCAGTAACCACAAAAAGATGTGAAATAGAAGAGGACTGAACATAGATAAGGAGGCTTAAAAACATTTAGAACAATTTTGGTTGAGTGGCTTGACTGTACTACATTTTAGATTACTCAGCTGATAACTAATAAGAAGCAGAGAAACAGATTTTGAAAGTATTAAAGCTCTGGCTCATGGTGAAAGGAAGCAGAGACAGACACATGGGTAGAGGTAGGGTTAATAGAGGCTAAATTAGGAACAGTAGAGCATGTTCCCAAGAAGAATAAGGAAAAAGAATTGATAGAGGATGAGACAGTAGCAGTGAGAGTGAGAAGACAAGAACAATAATTTAGTATCTTGGTGGTAAAAAGCAGATTGAAGATATGAACTGGATTAGAATTAGCAGTATTGTAATTGATGATGCCTTGTTCAGTAAGTAAAGCTTCTAATTCAAACTTCCAATAGCATTAACACCCTATTTTCCTGCCATAGTATTTTTAATAAGTATTTAGTTTGTATTTACTGCACCATTAAGGTAGGGCAAGTGTCAGAAAAAGCAAGACACTATCTGTCTGGAAGTTAAAGTGATTTTTTGTTTCTCTTTTGATTGCTATTTACCTTGTCTCTTCAGTCTTAAAAGCTTTAAAACATCTGATTAGATGTATCTTTCATGGTTTGAAGGTCTGCAAGCTGTCATATGTATTTGTTACAGAGAATACTCCTCTGTCTCTATATGTTCCCAGTTCCTGTCAAAAGGGAAATTTCAGGCATGCTAAGTATGACTGTAGTTTCCCATTGGGACATAGTATATCTAGGTAAGAAAGGATTTTATCACAGAAGCAATAGGAATTATGACATGAGGTGGTTTTACATGTAATGTAAACCAGTTGATTTATTTATTTACTTGTACAGATCAAGTTAAAAGGCAAAATTATTTATTTCTCTGCCCATTTCACAGATAGAATCAATTCCTCTGTGAATCAGTTTATCCAGGCATCCAGAAGAACTACAGTTATGACCCAACACCATATAATCTACAGGTTCCTGAATCCTATTGAATTCAGTTGGCTTTATATAAAGTATAAACTAGAGAGATAAAGTTTTAGAATCATTCCTCTTCATGATAAATTTTTTGCTGAATGTCAGCCATAGTGTTGCTTTGCTCAGACATTGCATTGGCTTTATGCATGCTGTGAGGCAGACAAGAAAAATTTCATCATTTTTTGTTTGGATTGGTTTTACTGCTTCTACCAAAACTTATCCAAATTATCCATTTTTTTGGCATCAGTTTTTAAGGCTGTGAAGCCAACCTGAGTGCTGATGTTTTGTGTAGCATGAATCTGCATTTTGCAGAGCTCTGGCACGTCAGATGTGTGTGTGTCTGTTCACTTATGCAGCTACCTCGGCATTGTAATGAGATGAAGGCTTTATGTACATGAAAATGCATACAGATGAGGTTTTTTGTTCCAAAGATCAATGACAGGTTTTAGGCAGGTTAGTGAAACAGAACTGTTGCCAAAACATATTCCCATGTGAGTCTTAAAGCAACTGATGTGGACAATATCTATCATCGTGTCCCATGTAGCATGAACACATTGCTGATATTCATCAAAGATGTATCTGAAAAAATCATAACTTTTGCTTCCACTTTTGGGTGAAATTCAAACGTAGAACACTAAACATGATGAAATCATAGCTGTTATTCAGACTCTAAAAGTTTAAAAAATGTTAGTGCATTGGAGGTTTGACAGAAATTATATCTGAGCTCTCTTTGCTCATGTAAGCAGTTCAGGATTGGAGGAGAGGAGGAGAAATAGAAAAGGATGGGAAAGTGAAACATGATGTATATGTCCAAGTTAATACTGACTGTTGAAATGCTCTTTACCTATGTTATTCTTTTGGGGCTTGAACTTTAAGTTTCAAAGTATAATCAGCATGTTTTTCAGTCTTAAAATTTGCTGAGAGCATGGAATGTAGAACAAAGAAAGAAGGCCATGAGCTGTATGCACTTCTCTGTGGAGGAAACCACTAAGGAGGAAAAACAAACAGAGAATGCACAGAACAGACAAGCAATAATAACCCTGATCCAGTGTGTTTCAGGTATCTTCCCCCCTCGCTTCCCTGTCAAGCAATAGGGGAAAGAAAAGCTTGCATGAATTCTGCTGCCATCACTGTTCAGCTGTAGTCTTCAGGGAAAGTGTTAGGAACAGGACTCTGGTCTGTGTGTCCATACTGGGGACTGCTGCCTGTGCTACTTCACCTCCTCTTTCTCCAGTCTTTGCTCAGCCAACAGGAGAATTTTCTAGATGCTGTCAACTGAGTGCCCAGCAGCAAGCAGGCCAATTGCTGTGTTGCAAAATGGAGCTTCAGGAAGGGATGAGTGCTGACAGTAGACATGACCAAAAAATGAGAGCAAAGAGATAAAATCCAGGAAAGATGGTCGTGTATTTCTAGAGTTGCATATAAAACAGGTAGTACATTTATCTAACTATGAGATGCATTCAATGGATCCTGTTTTAGGGACTGATTAATGAAGCACATAAAGTTGGAAGGAGTATTATGGATCTCTTGTCACTGTGGTGCTGTGACATGTTGTATTGGCTTTCTGTAAGTGGTGATAAAAATAGGAAAAAAATACCCTCTGTAAAGGAAGGAGATGTCTTACACTAATCCTCACTGCCTTTGAAATGGCATTTGGTAAACCTAGGAAGTCAGAAGCATACCTAAACAAGCTTGTGGACTTGGATAAAATTTCTTAGGAGTCTCCATAAATTATATAGGAGTTCATAATTTATATTTCTTCAAGTTACTTTACTGGCAGATTTCAGCATTTGTTTGGTTGAGAAGCAACAGATTGTTGTGGTTTAAGCTTAAGAAGAAATGTTTTTGTTAAGATGGCTGGGCTCAACTGACCCCAACAATAAGAAAATATACTATGATGTAATGAAATAACTACTTTTAAATTCTTACTGCTGGAATTCGCTAGGCCAGAAGCAGGGTATTTCATGTGTCTCTGGAATAGTCCTTTTATTTATATTAATAATTATTTTCTAGAAATATAATTTTGTTTAGCCAGGACTATTTCAAATTCTATCTGAACTAAAAAATAATTTAAATGGAAAACCTGGGAGCCTTCTAGATAGCAAAACCTGAAAGGAAAGATTGAATTCCTCTATCCTCCTTTTACTCAGTGATTAGCTCAATCACCTGGGGTGTGGAAGGACTGCCTGAGGTGATCTGCAGTTATATTAGAGTGCAGCAGTTGGTAGTTTCAGCAATTTCCCTTGGTTAAATAAGCTAAAATCGGTGCTTTAAGTGCATCTGTTAAAGAGCTGAGAGTGTATTTTGGAGCTCAGCAGAAGTATGGAGCCCAAGGTACAGGTTATAAGGTACATGAAGGCACTCTGAAATCTGTTCTTAGTGGAGACTAGGAAACAGCAGCCCCATTCCTCATTTGGAGTCTCCTGGTCAGAGGCAGCAGCACCAACCTGGTGGGTCCAGTGCCCTTAGGGCTGGGCCGGATTTCATTTTCGGATTGCTCTGGGTGAAATGAGGCAGTTCCTTGTTGTTATTGTCAGGGTTTGTCAAGGGAATAATTTAGATTTACAGTTTGAACCGACTGATCTGAGGTTTGTATAACTTCTGTGCAGGCTAGTGCTTGTTGAGGCACCCATTGCATCAGTTCAATCCACAAATCCCACAGGTGAGTGTCGTGTCACTGGCTCCAAGCTGGTTCTTGGTGCTGGCTGGTGAGTCACCCCTTGCAGCCCTGCACTGCCAGGATCAACATCCAGCTCTCCATCCTTGACTTTGCAGTCCATTTTCCCACACCTTCTGGAACTGAGCTGGCTTAAGCAGGGTTAAGTTGAATGTGACCATACTCACTTTTGAGGCAAATTCTTGTAAAGCAGGAGTGACTTGAATTTTTGTTTTTCTGTAAAAACACAACAACAACAAAAAAGGGAGTTGCATTGTTATATAGATTTAGGTTCTTTGTTAGGTACTATTTGAAATAATTTATAAACAAAGAACTTCTTAGTCCTAGTCACTTTTTTGGTAAGTGATTTATAACATATTTTATCAGTAGGCTTATGCCTGATGACTGTTGACAATAACAAAACAATATTAGCATTGCTTCATGATTTGTGCCCAGGTTCATGTTTTATGGTATTACAGAAATAATGTAAACAAAGCCCTACCTTACACTTGTAACTCTTCTGTTTGGGTGTGAGTGAGATGAACCTTGACAAAATTGGTAAGGCCACAGATATCTTGATTTAGAGGTATAAAGCCTGCAAGGTATGAAAATAGACACATTGTCTCTCTGTGATTAATTTTGGTCCCAAACCTGTGAATTTCCCCATTAAAACTCCATAAATAACTGACCCAAGCAATATATAAAATTGAGTAAGTTCATTTCTCTATGACTACATTGATTTTAGCAACTTTTTGACATTAAGAAGCTGTATGAATTAAAACCAAAGGGCCTTACACTCGATTTTCTCCACTTTCTTGCCTATTTTTTGTGTGTTTTTTAAGTGAAACAAACAAGCTATTTGTTTGCTTGCAAAATATACAAAAAGTATACATGATTTGAGAAGAAATAAAAACAAAATTCTCTGTTTTGGAGCAATAATGCATAACAGGATTAAAAACCCATGAACATTAAAGGAAAGATTTACACAGACTTTTTCAGGCTTTTGGTGAGACCCTTGTGTTGATGGTTAATCTGTGCAGAAATGCAAAGGGTAAAATGATTCTTTCCTCAACATGCACAAAAGGAGGAATGAATATTAAAATGCATGGTGTCCCCTCAGTAACTCTGTTCTCAGGTGTCACTTGCACTTCCTTGTCAATAAGATGTGACACACAACATAACATTTAAATAGTGCCATGCCACCTTAAACAGCACCAGATTTCCTGTTCCTCATTATATTTTAATTAAATATTGATGGACAGTTTGTTTACACCAGGATTTTATTCTGTTAAAAATAATGCCAGCTTATGACTGTTGTTAGTGAAATAGCTGGAGCAGCAAGTTAGTTATTAGTGTCAATTTCTCCGTTGACCCAAGAAACTTGATATAAATAAATTAATCTGCACTTGTCAGTTGAATTGCTTTGCTGGGCTGGAATATATTTAGTTTAGCTGAAGCTAGTTGAAAAACCCTGAAACATTTTGCTGTATGTACCTTATGTACTTATGAACCTTATGTGTGTTGTAATGACTTGTGCGTGAACTGTGCTATATAGACAGTGCATAATGGAAAAACAAAATCTGCAAGCATTATGCAATGCATAGTTTTAGGTACAAGTCTGAGCCCAGGAACACTGCTTTTGATGTTCTTAATTGCTCTCCTGTCTACTGGTTATACTGCATATTTTAGTTTTTCTCTGACCACCTAATGCATTCCTAATTTTCATGAGATTTGTATCTCAGTTCTTAAATTACTGAACGAAATAGAAATAAAAAACACCTAAAATATATTACAGAAAATACAACTGTACTAGCAGTTGGAATTGTCTGCCCTATATTTTTTCTCATTGTCTTCATAACTTTGCAGGAAATAGATCCTGATCTCAATATATTGATTTAAGAAGCCCAGAAGAACTTGAAATGAATGATAAAGAGAGAAATCCAAAGCAAAGCAGAAGAAACTCTAAAAACATAAAACTACTAATAGAAAAAGAAGCATTTGTCCTGGGCAAATGAAAGCAGCGATATTTGTAATACAGAATATTGTTCAACTTCCCCTACAACGACATTGCAGACATTGTTGTGCATGGAAATATTTGTATTGATTGTATTGATTGTTCTGGGCTAATTAAAAGTCTTGTTTCATGTTACAAAATGCACAGTAAATAATGATGAAAGATGAATTTCTGAAAGAGAAGCCTCACTTTCAGTTTGTTGAAAAATTATTTTCTCAGCTAGAAAGGGAAACATCAACCATAATTCTCATAATCATCAATGAAGTTACTGAAGAAACTATTTCCTATCCTTAAAATAGCTGCTAAGCTGTAGAAGAACAGCTTCTAACAAGCTAAGTCACCTTTATAGTTTAGTCTTTGCTCTTAAGTAATGTAATCCTATTGAGCTGGCTAGATGCTAATGGATTCCTTAGATGTCAGAGACATGCTGTTAGCTGGCCCACCAGGCTATGCAACCAAGAACATTGCAAAGAACTTCTCTGACACAAGAAAGTGCTCTGGTACTTCATGTAAGAAGCAAAAGAAAAAATGAGAATTTTGGAGAGGTTTTATGGGGTTTTGGTTCTTGTAGTGTTTTGTTGTTGGTTAGTCGGGTTTGTTTTTCTTTTTAAGCAAAGGAAGTAAACAGAAGTAGAAAAAGCATTTATTTGAAAAGAAGGGTGTGTTCTGGAGAATTTGAAAGATGGGTATTAGTAAATTGCTGTTGTTATAACATCCCAATATTGGTTGGAAAGGACCTGTGAAGACCCTATTAGAAGGTCCAATCCTCAAACAAAGATGTGAAAACTAAGATGAGGTTCCTTTTAATAGTTTTGTCTAGCTGAGGTTCCAATAACTCTAGGGGTGGATATTTCACAGCATCTCTGGCCAACTGTGCCAGTCCACAACTAGCCTCATGGTTAGTTTCTTTTTGCTTCATAAGTTCTCTCTGGCTCTTCTTGGATGCCATGTGTTCCAGCTGCCCACTCATCTTCTTGACCATCTATCAGGCTTGCTTGCTTCAATATGTCAATGGCTTTCTTGCCCTGAGGATGCCAAAACTAGACATGGGACTCTGGTGCAGTCTCACAGGTGTTGAACAGAAGGGAGTCATCTCTTCTCCTGCCTTTTGGTTGCTAATGCAGCCTTGTCCATGTTTGGCCCTCTTCAACACAAGGGCATATCATTAACTCACACTCAGCCTGTAAACTCTGCTTTTCTGCAGAGCAATCCTTACCCAGCGGGTGCTCAGGCTGAGGTTTTTCTCTCTTGCCTGCAGGATTTTTGTTTTCCCATTGGTGTATCACTGCTGAGCTTTCTAAGGTTAATGCCAGCCTTGTGTCAAGCCTTGAGGTGTGACAAAAAAGCAGCACTGCCCTCAAGGCTGCTGATCACTCCCCTGAGCTTGGTGTCTTTTCATGAAGAAGCCCATTGACACATATGGCTGATGAGTCATGCTTACCTGGATGCTCAGTTATTTCTCCTGTCTTAGCCTTAGAGCTGTGCATTAAAAACTTCTCATTCTTTTACTTTGTGCAATGAACTAAAAAAAACCCCAAACCCCAAGCCCCCACCACTTTGTTCTTAATGTTCTTCATTAAGCTTCTTATGTGAAAATCTACAGTGACTTTCTTTAGGTGTCTCTTTTCCTTCCCATCAGAGTAGAGATGATAGATCTAGGAGAAATAACAGTTGTTATTTAGATAACTGGATTGGTTTTTAAGTGATGGTAAAGGAAGCGTGGTAAAATTGTGCAGGATTTTGAACTGAAAAGAGGAAAAAAACCTGAAAGTTTTCATTCTGAGATTCCCTGTATCCTTTTCAATGGCATCTCAGCTCTGGTTTCAGAATGGGGAAACAAGATAGTGGGTACACTGAGCCCTGCCTGCCAAATCAGGTTTGTGCACATGAACCATCACTTGGAATAAATCTTGTGAGATAAGTTCAGTCATGGTTTGTTTGGGATTTGGTTTATGTCAATGAGCTCTCAGTAAACACAAAGGGCTATTTTCACCCTTTCTAATTGAAGTATTCTGTTTGCTTTGGTGGGCTTATACAACATGCTGCCCTTAGGGGACTGGCAGTGGGGCTCAGTGGCTGTGCTGGCCTCTGCCAGTTTCTTTGGTTTGTTTAGAACAGAAGGAACAAGAGCCATTTGTTTGTAGAAAAAACGTACAGTTTTTATTATCTGACACTGGTTTTCCTTCTTTTTTCTGATAACCACTTGCTTCAAGCAAACTAAACTAGGTTATCTCCCACCTCTTGTTCAGACTGCTCATGCTAATATGCCTGACTGCGTGCAGCTGGTGAGAGGACGCCCACAGGAACCTGCTGCTGGCAGTGGCATGGTGTGGCTGACACAAACCTTTATGTCATGGCCAAAATGGGTCTCTGCTGTCCAGCCACCTGGAAGTGCTCATTTTGCTTTTAGGTCCATCATTGTAGCTGCTGCAGTCCTTACACCAGTGATAACTACATCCCTCCTGCTGAAGCAGTGGGGGTGTGAGTTTGTGAAATTAAGTCAGATGTGGCAGCATGGGCTGCGCTGTTGGTTTTTACTGCAGTACAGGTGCTCCTTCCAGGTAGAGTGCCCATGCCCCTTCTGAATTAAGCCCAAAACAACCTGATTTGAGGATGTGAACTTTCTCCCAGTTTGATAGGAAGAGTGAACTTTTCAACCAGCCTTCTCACTGTCCCTTTTGAACCTTATGGCAACTGCCCCCGATGGGGCTGCTGGAGATTTGTATTGTGTGGAATATTCAGGTTTTGCACAGGAGCAATCAGCATACATGAGGAGAAAGCTGTTGCTGAAGCAGTAATTCTGCATCAACAAATCTGATTTGTATTGACCTGGGTGTTGGCGAACTTCAAGTGTGAGAGTTTTCCCCAAACCAAGGTGCTGCACAGATGAGGAAGGACTGAACTGTGCTAAAGCACATGAGCTGATGAGGGGTGTGATTAAACATCCTAACTGCACAGCCAGCAATGCACCATGCCATGTCTTAGCTCTGCTTGCTCATTTAGGCTTCTGTTTGTGTTGACTTGTCTTGCTGTGGAGCTAACGATGCTTATGTGGTATCACGCTGTTTCATTTGTACAGGTTATGGCCAGTGGAAACTATGCACCTGAAATATATCCATTGCATCCCCTCCTAGTAAACAGACTAGTGCCTGAGCCAAGAGGGAGTTCAACAGATGGCTGCATCCTGCCCCAATAAGACAGATGTGATGTGAGTTAGAGAGCTATTCAACATTTACTGTGTCTGAGCACAGCCTTTTTGGCAATTGACTTAAGATACTCTTACTACCTTGCTCGACTTTTTTTTTCCCCCTTTAAATTTTCTTTCTGGAAAGTAAAAACATAATTTCTTGCATTTGAATGTAGTCTTAACTCAAAATCTAATCCTCTCTGTTCAAGTGAGTTGTGCCTGGAGATTTCTAATGATTACAGTAGGCAGATTCTCTCCAGTGTGTCTATTTTAGAACCTATAGTCTCAATCCTGATATTTATTTTTATTGCAGCCAGTGGTGTTTTAGTCATTACTAGTTTTCTAACTACAACATTAACTGGAAAGAAAAACCCCCAGTTTGAAGTATTTTTCTTCACATAATATACTCTAAAAGCTAGCACCTTTCTGTTTCTCAAAAAAAAAAAAAAAAAAAATCCCCTTATGCCTTTAGTACTACTTGATGGTGTTTTATTTGAGTTAAAATTTTTCCTGATTTGAGGACTGACTATTTTATGGGCATAGCTTCATGGAGAACTGTGCTGCTGTATGAAGCCAATTGGTAAATGCCACAGAGTGGGTGTGATTCATAAACAATTTAACAACCAGTTTCAACCAAGAATTATTTGAAAAGATACTAGAAATTATATGTTCTAGATCTTCAGAATCAAAGAAAATCTATAACCTTTGTAACTTGTTTCAGTTCTATTTTTAGAGACAATCTAAGTCCAGTATAATTACAGTCATGCTTCAGAAAGCATTAAAGTGCAATGTACTTGACTTGGCCAAGGCTTTGAAATGCATCTATCTTAGATTATTAACTTATTAACTGACTATCCAAAGACAGTGACCAAAAAGGCTTTTAAACCCAAAAGGGCTGACTTTTATTAGAATATTGCTTAGGAAGAACCTTTAAATAGATTGGGAAAATGTGAAGATGTAGAACAGATTAGAAATAGAAGAATTCATGAGTAACTCTCCCCTTGCCTGCTGCGCAGATGAATCCTTGCTTTCAGGCATTGCTTCTCTCAGTTTGGTGGCAGTATGGATTATAACATATATTAAGGAATGTCTGCAGCGTTTCAAAAGACTTTTTAAAATTTTTTTCCCCTTATATTCAAGATGTCTGATGCTTCAGAGCCCTTCTTTTGCAATTGCTGCAACACTGTACCTGCTTTCTGTAACACTGTACCCACCTTCTCCTTTCTCTAAGCTCTCCATTGGAGCTTGGAGACCCCTGTCCCTGAATAGAGTCCATTGTTTCTTAAAAAATGCACTCTTTCCTCCCTTTTCCTGCTGGGTTTCCCTGAGACCAGTTGGTTTTTTTAACTTAATATGTACATAGTCTGAGACCAAAAATTAAATAGTGTCCATCACAGTAAGTTTATTAGAAATTGACATCTCTCTAATACAGTATGCTGTTGTAAATTCCTTAGGTTTATTCTATTAAAGTTACAGATCCAGCATACTAAAACATTGTATCAGTAGGATTCAGGTTTTTTCATTTTGACTGACACACAAATGAATGACTATGATATTTTTCATCTCTGATGAATGCTCTGCATTAGACTTAGGTGAGCTGAGATTTTAAAAAACCGATTGAAGCACTTGTGTTTCTGTTCAAAGCAAAATATATTATCCCCAAACTTCCAGATGGCTTTTGTTCCAATAGAAATTTGTTATATTTTCTAGGTGCATGTGGTTCCTTATTGCACTGAAATCCATGTTTGGTTTTGGAGAGGGCTACTGAGCCCGTGCAAGTCTACTGCTTTTGGTCAAGGAAAAAGTCACTTTTTCACTGAAAGCAAAGCCTGTCATAACAATCAAAAAGCCATTCTACCAGTCTTGCCCTTTTGTTTATGGCTATTGCACATTTGCCTCTAGATTATTATCAGGGTTTTTTTAATGTGTCACCTTGTTCTTGGTTTAATCCCAGCCAGCAACCAAGCCTCACACAGCTGCTCCCCCATGAGTGGGATCAGGCAGAGAATTGGAAGGGTAAAAGGTAGAAAAGTTGTGGGTTGAGATGAAGACAGTTTAACTGGTAAAGCAAAAGCTACACACACAAGCAAAGCAAAATGAGGAATTAACTCACTGCTTCCTGTGGGCAGGCAGGTGTTCAGCTATCCTCAGGGATAAAGGATTCCATCAGGCATGAGTGGGACTCGGAAAGATAAATACCATAACTCCATAATTCTTTCTTTCCTTTACATTCTGAGCATGATGTCACATGATCTGCAATATCCCTTTGGTCAGCTTGGGTCTCCTGTCCTGGCTGTGTGTGTCCCCCAACCTCCCATGCAGCCCCAGCTCCCTCACCATTGTGGCAGTGTGAGAAACAGAACAGGCCTTGGCTCTGAGCAAGCCCTGCTCAGCAATAACAAAACCAGCTCCGTATTTTCAACCCTGTGTTCAGCACAAACCCCAAACACAGCCCCCTACCAGCTAGTGTGAAGAAAATTAACTGTACTCCAGCCAAAATCAGCACACACCTTTACTACTCTTGCTACTGCTTTACCATTTTCAAAGTATTTAAATGCATTGACTTTTGTGGGGAATGCATTTGTTACCTGCATTGTCACTTACCAAGAACCTGTTTGTTCTTGCCCAAACCTGTACATTTGTAAGCTGTGTCACTCCAGGTTCAGCTATTTCCACTTCAGGTTTTATGCACTTTCTTCTGAACAGCACATTTGTAACAATAACCTGTAGGACTACAAGGAGAGACATAGTATATGGATTAATAACTCTAAAAAAACTTTATGCAAATGTGGTTAAAATCTATGATTAATTATTTTTTCTAATTAACATTTAAGTTATGCTTTTAGAATAAAATGAAGTTTGGTCATACTTCTCAGGATGAGTTCTAAAAGACCATCCTCAAAGATATTTAGTGAGTATGATTGAAAATTATATTTGAATTGCCTAAAGTTTCTCAGAGCAAAAATAAGAGAGGACTGTGGTCAGCTGGTGTTTAAAAAGAAAAAAAAGTTTAAGTGCCTCAAAAATAAAAATAAAAGTTAAGAATCTAAAAGCAGACCTCTTAAGTTTGCATTAGTCTTCATAATCTCTCTATTAAAATGTGACTTTGCTTCTTGTAATTCAACCTGGGAGAGGATATGTGTACTGATGCATATGTTTATTACCTAACAAAACCTGGAAAAAAAGATTAGAAATTCAGTGTTGGCCTTTCATTGTCTTTATATTTGAGTTAGCTGAATAAAGTCATACCAAGCTGACTCGCAGCGCTGTGTTTTCAGGGTTATTTTAAAAAGCTCCCCATTGAAAACTGAAGTGGATATAGCAAGCAGTATTTTTCTTAAAACTACTGCTGCATTTTCAATATCAATGAAATCCTAAGGTAAATAAGTTTGGATTTGAAGATCTAGCTTAGATTCAGGCAATTGAGCCTATGCACTGCCAATATGGATATCAGGGGGTGATGGTTGTTATTTTGCTTGAGAATTAGCTCCTCTCCTTTCACTTTTCCCTCCTCCTTAGTGCTCTTCATGACAGCACTGCCAGTTTCAAATGAGCCCTCGTCATGAGGAGCTGAACTCTCACCAGAGCATCTGGTACAATAACAACCACAGCGAAACTTTAATTTGGTCTTTGGCATTCTACCTATCATTCCTTGTAAGGTAAATTTGTTTCATTTTGAGGGCAATCTGGAGTGTTTACTCCACATATGCAGTTGCTGAGATCTGTCATTAATTTGAATTTACCGTTCAAATTGACTCCATGTATTTTCATTTGCCAAAGAAAGCATGCCACATTCTCTACCATATAAACATAAACATGAATTCTCTACCACGCAGGTATTGTCCTGACATAGCATATTAACACTTTATATTTTATACTTGTGAGACAAATGGAACGTGAGACAGCTTAAGAAATATAAACACACTTGTTTTAATCGTATTTGAACTATGGCAAGTTGACTGTTTCATACCAGTATATTTCTATATCTAGGAAGTAGTCATCTTGATAGGTGTGTATATCAGGACTTTGATATATTTGGTTCTATCCTTATATCTGAGGACACCTAAAACAATCTTGGCTATACTGCATTTTTTCAAAACACATATCGCTTCCTGGTTTTATATTTTTATGAAGGTTTGAGCAATGAGCCCCGAGGTGATATGTGACTGTAATCTGGGTTTTGTAACATGTTTGTTTCATTGTATCATGATTCTCCCAGTGTCCTGCAGGCTAAAGCTACACACATCACATGAGATCTGTGGGTAAATACGTGTTTTGGAATCAAATATACTCAACTGAAAACAGCCCACAACAGGTCCCAACAAATTAAGGTTGCATGACCTTGCTGGTTATGTTTGTTAGAGTAGAGGGAAAAGAATGAGTTATCTCTTAGAAAGCTAAGTCATACTATACAGAATATATAAAGGCAGTATTAACTCTGATTTATGTATATGGGGAATAGACAGCTAGGAAAATCTAGAGGGTTTAACCCCAGACAACAACTAAACTCCACACAGTTGCTCCTTGGCTCCCCATGTCCACTCCCAGAGGGATGGGGGCAGAGAGTTGGAAGGGCAGAAGTGAGAAAACCCATGGGTTGAGGTAAAGACAGTTTAACAGGTGGAGCATGCAAGCAAAGCAGAACAAGGAACTCATTCACCTCTTCCCATGGGCAGGCAGGTGTTCAGGCTTTCCCAGGAAAGCAGGGCTCCATCACTCGTGACTTGGGAAGACAAATGTTACTGCTCCATTTACCTTCTTCCTACAGCTTTATGTACTGAACATGATGCCCTATGGCATGAAAAGTCCCTTGGGTCAGCTGGGGTCAGCTCTCCTGGCTATGTCCCCTCTCAACTCCTTTTGCACCCCCAGCCTCCTTGCTGGTGGGCTGAGGAGAGGAGCAGAAAAAGCCTTGGCTCTGTGTAGAAACTGCTCAGCAATTGCTAAAATATTCCTGAGTTATCAGACCTGTTTCCAGCACAAATCCAAAACACAGCCCCATACTACATGTTAGGAAGAAATTTAACTTTTTTTTCCCCAGCTAAATCTAGCAGAACTGTCAACCCAGTATCAGGAAGGCCACCCTGTCCTTCACCAGTAGTGTCACATTATTCAATCAAAATTAGAACTATTGAGTGTTAATAAGATCTTGGTTGGCGGAAAAGCAGATTTTTTTTTTAAACTAGGAAAAAAAACCATTGAAAGTATGTTGTTGCATAGAAATGGACCTAAAATATTGCATTTAGTAAATAATACAATTTTCCTTGAATTGGATAGTTGCTTGGTGAGGGACAAAAACCTATTATTATTACGAAGTTAAATCTTGGCATGCATTCTTAAGACCTTACTTGAATAAACAAGACATTGCTTAAGTAGCATTAAAGTACCTAGTAGTGGAAAAGTACTTCAAGCAAGTTGCCATCATCCTTAGAAAACGTGGGCAATAAGAGGTCTGATGGAAATGAGATGCAAATATAACCAGTGCTTACAGAGACCAGTCTCCTTCCTCTATCATCTTCCCATTTTTACAGAAAAAAAAGAATATATGTATTGAGCTAAACATAATTAAAAGCTCAGAGAATAATCTTGTAGAAATCTTGCAAAGTAGGGTCATCAGGAAAACAGACTTTTGTAAAAGCCACCTTTTAGAGCTGTTCTAATCATTCTCTTTTAACTTCTAGTTTACTCAAATTAGTCCATCATTGTCTCAAAACAGGGTTGCTCTGTCAGGTTCATTTTATAGGCTGATGATCAGTAAATAAGTATTTAATTTAATTAATAGATCTCAATAAGGTATCTTTTTTTGTAAAATATTTTATCTCTCTTTTGTAGGTGAGATAATTAAAGCACAAAGGAATGTGAGGGAGTTTTGTAGTAAATCAGCAGCAGATTTAAAAAGGGGAGAATGAAGTTTTCTTGATTTTTCAAAATAATGCCCTGGATACTGTGCTGTGAATTAATTTCTACTGAAACTGTGTCCCATGCAAAATTTATATGAAGTATAAAGTGAAAGAATTTTTTAATACCCCAGAATTTCCTCCTGATTCACCTTCAAATTGTCGCACCTTGGCTCTGGAGGAATTGTTGTCCTGATGAGATTTTTCAAATCCCCTGCTGTTTGTTTCCGTTGTGGAGCAAAAGCAATATAATTTCAATTATAAGACCAGTTCTGTACTTTGGTTTCAAATTCAGAGTATCTAGGTATAATCCTGTTGGATTCCTGCAAATTTACAAAGCTAAGTTGTTTGCAGTAGATTTAACTGCTCCTTCACAATAATTCCACTTTACAGTTTCCCTCAAACTGCTGTAAGGATTTCTGAGCCAGTGCTCATATCACTTTGTTTCACTGTTCAAGGTGAAATTTTCTTCCATTGGTTTGCCTAATCCTTGTTTTTTGAAATAATTTTTAATATTCTAGAAAATCCTAATGCAATCAGGCTGCTTGATGATGCTCTGTGAATAGAATACTTAGGCATGTTTGGTTTGAGCTCAATGACTGATATTTTTCGTCAGGTGACACTCAGCACTTAAATTACCATCAGTGAATAACTGCTCCCTATTCACCCACTCCATGCTGCTCTTCATTTAACAGATTTCTGTTGTTTCCCTTTCATCATTCCTTCTCCTCTCTGCAGCACCTAATTGTATTCCTTTGGGTTTTTTTACACAGAGCTGTTGTTATCTTTCTTTTTTTTTCTTTTTGTAGTAATAGTCCATTTGTTGAATGCAGAGGAGCCGATAACTCTGGATTTGAGCACATTACTGATATATACTATGGCATAAGGGTCTCTATTTTGTGCTCTACTTAGTTTCTAATGCTCTGTTGTCTTTCTGGTCATCAGTGAGCATTTTGTCATTTGTTTCCACAGAGCTATCTGTGGGGAATGTAAAACCTCTTCCTTGAGAGTAGCAAGCTCATGTGTTACTGGATGAGCAGCCAGGCTTGCACATTTCATGTATTTATATTATATTTATTTATTTATACATATATTTAATGATACTGAATTTCAGCTGCTATTCTTTTGCCCATTTGCTCATCATCATGAGATCCTTCTGCAACAGCTGGCAAACTCATGAATGTCTAGAGTACCAAGGAAATGTTAGATGCAAGTAAACTTACTGCTGGCTTGAATACAAGGAATATACACACACTATGTCCTTTCATGTCAGGTTTCCCATGGAACTTTCTGGATGTGGACAGAGTTCTTTAGCTCCTGCTGCACAAGGCACTAATTTTTATTTAGTTCTGCCCTAAGTACAGCTTTTACTGAACTTCTCTGTCCATCACAGAGAGACTTGAGGGTGTGATGGAAGAAACTTTGCCAAATACAGTTTGTAGCCTCTGAGGAGCCTTGGGAAGTATTAGATCAATGTGCAAATTGCTGTATTCAGGTCTGTGCACGTCACTGGCTCCCACCTGCCTTAATAATGGAACTGATTTCAGTCAGGCACTGAAATCGAAGGTGAAGGGCATCTTGATGGAGAGGGAAAAAGCAAAAAATGGTGCATGAAGTACATTTCAGTAAGCTGAAGGGTGATGAGTCCCTCACTGCTTTGGGGGGACCGATGATCAGATAATGCCAGTGTCGTGTCTTACAAGCTCTCTTTGCCAAGGCTCTACATTGACCATATAATTGACTAGACTAACAGCAGATTTTAGGGAACAGGAGTAAGAGGTGCTTTCAAGATCATCCTGTATTTTATCATGGTTCTCAAAGACTGTGCATGTAATGTTTCTCCAGTGGGTGCTGTGTGGGGATCCTATCATGTGGTTAGACTTGGGTCTCTTGGGCAATTTTAGGTGTCTTCTGATCTCCTTAGTTCTAGCTGCTAGACCACAAGGGCTCCTGGAGAGCCCGTGTTACTTTTGCCCCCCTCCTTCCTGTAACAAGGATTCCTTCATGACATAGTGAATGGCTGTGGAGACTGGGTAGTTTTGGCCTAGTCAGTTTTACACAATGCTTACACGGAAACAGAGCCCAACAATGATTCCACAGTAACACCAAAACACAATTAAGGGAAGACCCTTAATGCAGGGAAACACTTATGCATCAAAGTGGATAATTAATTTATATGAAGTAGAATATGTTTGGTAAGAATTATGAGATTTAGTTACTGTGATCATTTTTCTCAAAAGACATCTCATGACATTTTACTTGGGTAATTTTCCTCCCCTGTGCTCCCCAAATTTTCATCTCCAGTGAGCAGTTTTTCTTCTTTGATAGGAAGAAGGAAAATAATCCTCTTATTCTGGGCAGGAACTGACTGGAAATTCATTCACTCACTGGAAATTCATGTATAATTCTTCTGAATTTTCATAGTGACTGTTCCCCTCTGAGCATCATACCACATTTTTCTGCAACAGTTATAACAAAAGAATCCCTTCAGATTTATTTCCATCTTTGTGTATTCTCATTAAAAACATGGCTTTGAAGATTTCAATGTCTTGTTGTTCAGAACAGTGGGAAAAAGACTCCATTTATGACAACTCCATTTCCAGCTAGAGGAAAAAAATCATTTCCACATATAAGATTTCAAAGGGCAGAGTTGGTTTGGGTTGTTGTTGCTGTTGGTTTTTATTATTATTTTTTAATTTATTTTCACAACTTTTAGAGAGGTTATAGCTCTGATTATTACATTTCACTATTTGGTCAGAACGCTTTGTTTCTAACCTTTTTTAACTAAACCAGATACAAGAGGAATTCTGTGTTGCAGTTTATTGGATGCTGTGTGTTCCATCAGTTACTACTGATAAACAAAAAAGGTATTGCTAGAAAAAGATATTGTGATTGAAGTTACCTTAACAGACTCTCTTCAGCAGCTTCAGCTGTGACAGGGTGTGTTGTGCAAACACAAAAGCTGTCACAAATCCATCTTTTTTTGTTAGTTTGTTTGCTTGCTTTACTCAGTCTCTGCACAGCACAAATCACCTAATGGTTTCTGTAAAATCGAGTCATGAAAGGAACCTGGGTTATATCTGCTACAAATCCTCAAGATAACTTAGCTTGCAATGAATGGAGAAAGAAGGGATTACAACAAGAAAACAGTTACAATGCTCTGACAGAAACTTCTTGTAGGGTAGGTAGCTGGGCTCTGTTTAAGTTTATTCCTTGTCTGAGTGTTTGTGCAGATCTCCTGTACACAGCATTTGTTTGCATTGCATAGAGGCTTCCTTCAAGGAAATTGAGAATTTTAGTAAATGGTTTGCAGCTTGTTGAAAGTTAAGTTTTAAATCAGACCTTCTTCCTGCACCCTGTGAGCCCAGAGAATTAGACATGTACTACCAGATAGATTCTACAGAAAAGAGAGCTGGAGTACTGAGAGTTTTGAGTTCCCAGCAAATCAGTCACAAAGTTAAAATTAGAGCCTGTTATTCCAAACTCATTTGCTCAATTTATGATAAGTTTTAAAATTGGCATTAAGAGCAAGGAATAACAACAATTACCCCAGTGTTTCCATTTGCACTTGTTGATAAATGGCATTGAAAATATAATTCTAGGATGTTCAGTTGGTCTTCAGTGGTGCCTTTTACTTCTGAAGCTGCTCAGCACAGAGACAGGAGAAGGGAAATGGTTTGCCCACTGTCTCAGGAAGGAAATTCTGACAGGTGTCTGTCTTTATATCAGTAACTTATTAGCAGAAGCACAGCTGAAGCAGGGAGTCATTCTGGAGTAAGAGTGGCAACCATCATAACTTTGTCAGCAATGAAGTTAAGGAGTTTGTTCTCCTTTCACAGCCCATGGAGAGAGCATTATGTGCAATTACTTGCCTTTGCAACTAACAACAAAATATGACAGGGAAAAAATTATAATGGAATCACATAAAATTCTGTTTCAAAAACATCTGACGTGTTTCCTGAAAGGATTTTTTTTCCCCCCCAAAGTATTTAGAAATTGCTACTGAGAAGAATTATAAGACAGGTTTGAATACCTAGAAATAAACCTTGGAAAAATTAATAGCTTTTGGTCCCTCTAACCAGCTAATGACTTCTCTGCATATATTTTATGAAAAACATTAGAAGTAATTGTATTTGTTAAATAATGTAATAAACTTCTTTTATATCAGGATTATTTTTGAAAGAAAATTTGGTTTGGCAAGTCAAAGAAGAATATTTTACTTTAGTCTTCACCTGTAGATCAGGCTTAAAAATAAGCATTAGGCTGTATAGTATAATAAAAAGCTTAAATTAATGAAAAAATGTATAAATTTGCATATACTCCTTCTGAGATCATATCTTAGAGGTTTTACCCAAATTAATGCTTCTTTTTTTCTCACTCAGCCTGTTTGAGGAGTAGAAGATAAGCATTCTTAAGCAGAGAGAGGGTATTTTTCAAAACTGGATGATATAGCCACTGTCTAGGTGAAAGATCATACTTAATAAACACTGAGCCATCTATCACCAGCCCCTGAACTGGTGCCTGGATGAAGACTTTTTATTCTTAAAGTTTGCCTAGGTCCAAAGCCTTAGAGATATTCTGAGATAGATCATTAGTACCTCAAACACTAGGAAGGGGAAATTCAATTTTATCTCAAAGTGCTGACAGGTCAGGTCCTTCATATCATGGCTCTGAAAAATGTTTCATCCTGTATAATATCTTCTGAGTGCCATTGCATCAAAGACAGTGCACTGAGTGACAAACCCTTTCTTATACCTTCTGGAAGTCAGCTCCCTTCTTCCTTGATACTTTTTGGTTTGAGTTTGTACTTTTGAGACACTGCTTCCTTGCCAAACATTTTATAGCTGTGTTATGTTGGGGTTCCTTGTGTGCCATTCAGCCTGGAAGAGATGAATGTACCGTTCTGAAATTCCTTCTCCTTGGAGGAAACGCTCTCAGTCTTTCTGCTGGCAGTAAGGAAAGGGACCAGACTCCTTCAAACTGGACATGTCAGTATGAAGGCAAAGCTGCTGGTACTGTGGCAGGCCATTCCAGTTCATCCATTTGTTCTCCCCATTTTCTACAAAGCAAGATAGGATGTGATTTCAGAATGAAGGGAGCCTGGAAAGAGTAGAAAGCTGATAGGCCTTGGAGCCCTCAAGCCACCCGTCCTATGTGATGCTCTTTGACAGGTCTAATATTTTGATTTGCCAGTGCCATGAAATTGGAGGCACTGATGAATTTTTATTTTATTCATCCCTGGATAGAAGAATTTAGGACAGCCTTCTGTTATCAGAAGAGTGGCCAGAGTGTGGCATCAGACTTAAGAGATTTGACTTTCTTCAGACAAAAATAACAACAGTACCAGCCACACCAGGGGAGATAACAGAGGAGGGAGTGGGTTGTGGGTCACAAGGTGGTCTGCACTGGGAGTGGTTTTGCTTCATGATAGCCTAATGTACTTCTGATGCTTCTGCCTTTCCAGCTCTATGGGGTCCTTGGGATTTTCTCATAGATCCTGGCATTAGACAGCACATCTGCAGAAAGAATGTTATTTTGTTCCTGTAGATAGTTGGTTCTTGCATTTTTATTACATTTTGTTGTTATTTGGTTTATGTGGGGCTTTTTTAATTTTTGATGCAATTCCTTTCTTCTTTAAAAGCTGATGAATACCACCTTTACTTTCCAGATAAGTTTAGACATTTTCAAATGTGACAAGGAATGTTGATCTCAAATCTAGATGACAACTGTAAAACAACTTCTATTTCTGTCATGGACCAGGTGCAGATACCACCCAACTATCTATTCAAAGAATGCACACCAGTAAACTTAAAATATGAATGCAAATTTTTTGCATATTGTGAAGTTCTACTGATGCTGGCCCACCTTCACAGAATGCAGTGAGGAATAAACCAGTCTTCCTTATATTTGCTCCTTGGGAAAGAGCTTAGAGTTGGAAGAGACACTTAGACCAAAAATTCTATGAAAATTTCTTCATAAAGGAGATTCCTGTCTGGAACTCTATTGACTCCTTTTATTGACAATTTGGAGAATCTGGTATTGGTGTAGGCTTGGCAGTCAAGTGAGCTGTTCAATCAGTGGTGAGAATTTGGCTTCCAGCTGCAGAATGGCTTAGTCTAGTCTTTAAAAAAACCTCAAAATAATAACAAAAAACCCCCAAACCATTCCAATTGCAAGTGAGTAGGATTCTAAATCACCATCTGATGTTTGTTCCAGTTTTGTGGTTGTTTCCATAAAAAGACAGTACTGTCAAATATTGGCATTTTCAATGAAAGTTGAAGAGAACCCAATATTTTCCAGACTTGAGAGTTAATATTAAATGCTATCAGTTGGTAGTTTTAGTCAACTAAAATATCTTGAAATATTCCATTTTGAACTGCAAACAAGTGTTTTGCTGGAGCAACTTAAATATTTCAGTGATTATATCCCTTATGGCCATATCAATTCCTAGAAGATCATTACATGTTTTGTGTCCTGTTGCTTTGGGAGTGATTAATGACACCAAACTGTGAAGTCACAAGGCATTCTCTGGGCATCAGTTGAATGTTTTCACTTTCTCACAGTCAGGAAATCCTGGTGCTCTGTCAGTACTTCTATTACAGTANGAAAATATATTCTATTTTTTTCTTCCTTTAAAACAACATTTCACCTGTATATTTCCCTGGTGAACATCTGGTCTGTAGTCCTGTAACTCATGTTCTCTCATTCTTCCAAGTGTTGACAAATCAGCTTTGGCACCACTTCCATAAGTAGCTAAATCTTGCATGCAGGTGATTCCCTTAGCTTCAATGCACTTATTTACTTAGTCAAAACTAGATATTTGCTGAGGCCTCTGTAGGTTTTTGTTTATTTGTTGAGTTTTCTTTGTAAAATTTGTAAAAGGAGCATTTGAAATCAATCATCATAAAACCATGTTAAATAAGGACCATGGGTTTGGGCTTTCAAAAATAAATGCCCTTCCTTCCTAATTTTTATGGAAGATGTATTTTGAAATAAATCTTCATTAAAATATAGAGATACTTAGTAACAACATTTAATGATATAACTTTATTGTTTTCTATTAAAGTATTTAAAACTTTTGACAAATATTAACCTTATTTTATTTGATTTATAAAAGCAATTGTGTTTTCATGAAAGCAGTAAATTATTTCTTGGGACAAACTACGGAAAAATAATGAAATGCCAAATAAAACCCAGATATTTTTCTAGAATTTTAATGTAGGAAAAAAACCCTTATTAAAACGTCTGGCAGGGTTTTTTTTCTGTGGATATTAGTTCTAGAGCTGTGTCCTTGAAGTCAGATCTTGAAGGCTGCATGATTTTGGCTGCCTCTCTCTCCAAAGGAACACTCTGGCTGTGTATCTGCAGGCTTGGGCATTCCCACACACACAGTTTCCCACCTCACATCAGGGATGCTTCTGCCTCTCTGCCACAGCCTCCCCTGTGCACTGTGCAATCTGCCTACCCAGCTCTTTTGGCAATCTGCACTCTGCTTTGCCCTAAGGCAGCTCTGGTCTCAGAGTGCTGTGCTGAGGTGAATATAATCAGCACTTTTTGAGTTGGAGCTGCGTCTGTCCACCTTGGCAAGATTGCCAGAAAGTCTTGCAGGCTGCCCAGCTGTTTGTTAGTGTGCAAGCCTTGAGTCTGAGTCTCAACTTTAGCAATTCAAGGCTCTGTTGGAGGGGATTAGAATTCAAAATTTGGGGTGTGAACATTATTCATACTTAGTTTTAATCACATTTACACTGCTCTTTTCATAACTCATCTAGATTAATTGCAATGAGGTCAGTCAGCAGCAGGGAATATGTTCTGAACAAGGTAAAACTTCACACCTTCCTGCTTGGAAAAGGGCAGAGTATCACAGAGAGCCATAAAATCAGGACTGGCATGAAAAATGGGAGTGTGAAATAATTTAATCACTGTTTCTCAAAATACAGGAGCTCAAGTCAGTCAATGGAACTATTTGATTTAAAAATAAATTAAGTACTTTTCCACACAATGTACCATTATACTGTGAATTCATTCCCAGTGCAATCTTGAGAGGACTAAAAGCATAAATGGGTTTCTAAAGCAATTCTGTGAATCCATAAAGAATAACTCAATTGGTGACCAGAAGAAAATCTGTTCTGGATGCAGACTCAGAAGGCACATGTCTGGCCACTGTGTAGATATTCATAGACCTTTTTTTAAAGCAATCTCCAGACATCTTCAGCTGGCCACTTTCAGAGGAAAGGATCCAGGCTCAGCAGACCAGTGTTTCACTATTGTAGTTGCTCTTGTGCTTCCTGAGTCCCCTTCTGCTCTGGCCTCTGATAACAGTCCCTAAATGTGTGTGAGTGTCTCTGCTTGCTGCTGGATGGGATGAACACCTCACAGCAGAGAAAGTGATGTAGGGCTAGAGTTGCCCATCAGGTTTTGAGAGACATAGTGAAAACACAGCCTGGGTGACCAGTCAGGTTTTCAGACTTTTCAGATGAACTTTCAGAGAGGGTTTTGATGAGTTGTTAAGTGAGATGGGTAATGTGGAAGACAGCACTTGATTTGACCCTCAGAGGAGGGTGGTTTCATTTATATGTTGGTAATTGGGCATGTTGCTATCCTATGCTAGACTGGGAAATTATGATGAACTTTCCTTTGAAGTGGAACTGTACAAAACAATGTAGTTGCTACAGGCTTCACACCTGCTAGCCATGACTATGGCCAGTACATGGCTGGATAAATAAATTCACTGTGCCTAGAATTATGCTGGGTACATTATGGAACAAAATATGAG
The DNA here is from genome assembly GCA_013398075.1 of Notiomystis cincta. Classification (NCBI taxonomy): domain Eukaryota; kingdom Metazoa; phylum Chordata; class Aves; order Passeriformes; family Notiomystidae; genus Notiomystis; species Notiomystis cincta. Next base: position 156,897 of record VZRX01022192.1, on the reverse strand, counting down.
CTCTGTGAGGTTATTTGTCTGTTAATAGGAAAGACTTAAAAGAGGATCTAGTTGAGCCAGGGATGCTGGAGTTCATCACTGTGATCTGAAAAACTCTGCTTGTGGTGAAGCAATGCCAGAACTGTCTCAGGTAACTGTCCCTGGAGTAGTTCCACGTTCTGCTGATGGGAGCAGTCAGTGTTGGTCCACAGCCTGAAGTGCCTCCCTGCCTTGCTTGGACTGGAACGCTGAACAGAGCCATGTCTATCCTGGTGTAATTTTTGAGCTTGCCAAGTACACAGAGAGGCTCTATCCATGCTGGTGTCAGTGCCTAACCCCTACCTCAGAGCTCACTGGTAGCAGGAGGTTACCAGCAGGTTACTGGTTATGGCACTTAACCAGGAAAGAGAGGGCACGGCCTCTGCTTTTCTCTTTATCCTGAGGGTACTCCCCCACCATCAGGCCTTGCCCAGATGCCAGGCTGCCACCTGCACTGAGTGCTCCCATTTTCCACTTCTCCTGACCAGCTGGGCCACCAGAGAAGGAAGGAATTTTAAAATTCCTCTAACTACCCCAGAAGGCATAAGGGGACATAGTGCAGTATTTCATGTAGTCGATTGGACAATGTGGATCTTTGGACTCCAAGCACAGTTCCCAAGATCCTTTCAGTTTTCTATTTCTGGACTCTTTATGTATTTTGTTTTAAAATAGTCACTGGATAAAATCCTTTTAAAGTTCTTTAAACATTCATGCAAGTATGAAAGAGAAATTTTCAAATATATGTAAAAGTAATTAGGGTCATTCTCTGTAATGTCCAGTACTTAAAAACGAAGTGAAGTACATAGCCTCACTGTCAAAACCAAAGTTTATTGCAAAAAAATATATTTGTTATTGATTTTCTTTTTTATTAATCCTTAACTAGCTGTTAAGTTGCAGTGTGGCACTTACAGTAAACAGTGGATTTTCTTTTGGTGTGAAGGCTACAGTCCTCAGTTTGCTGTGTGTGTCCTTGTCCAGCAATGGGTACAGAGACGATGCCAGTTAAAGAGAGTGATGGCAGAAACACATGGAAGTCTGCTGTCCCAATGCATGTATTTCTAGTGACTTCCAGGGTAATAAAGTAGTGCCAGGGCCCCATGAAATGAAGATAAATGCATGCCTTTGCTTATGATTTCAGGAAAACTGGAGTTTATCTTCATTCTGGCCTCAGCCTTTCCAGTTGTTGGCCACCTGGATGTAAAATCACACAACTGCCGCTGGTATTGCATATTCTTATATATTTGTGTAACAGCATGTTATGCATATATAAAGATGTGCTAGATCTAGTCTATGACTAATTATCTGGAATATTTATTTATCTTTTCCAGAGAAAATGAGAGCATAATTCAAAGACACAAAATGAAGCTTTTAAAGTTTTTTGGTTATAATAACAGGGGCTTGGACATTTGTTGGTTGAATAGTTCTAAAAAGCAGAATGAAAGGTGAACTTACAGAGAAAAGGTCTGAGACATCAAAAGAAAAATCTTGTAAGCAATAGAGGATACTGTAAAAAGGAAAATGTTATTACATTCAGAAAGATCAGGCACCTTTGAGAGAAAGAAAGAGTGAATACTATGGAAGACAATGAACTAAAAGTATTAGAAGAAAATTAAAGGGAAAGGTGTACGTACTAAAGGCAGCAAAGAAAATACTTACTGAACACCTTTTACTTTTTTTTCCTTTAACACTATTTAGGCAAATAAAAGGAGTACAGACACCAAAGCTGAGATAGGCTTCACACTATCCTTTTTGAAAAAGGAGATGGGAGTGAAGATGAATTTGAAGACCAAAGAAAATCAGGGCACTAAGAGAGACTAACACAGAAGAGAACATACATAAAATGGAATAACAATAAAAGGGTTGAGGTTTTTTTCCTTTGATATTTGAGAAGAGTATTTCAGATTTTTAAATACCCTATAAGTAGCAGTGAGAGCAGTAGTGAGCCTCAGTAAGTGAACTTCTCCATTTTCTTGTTTTGAAAGGACATTAGAAGCAATCCAGTTCCCTGACTCGGTACTTCAGTACATTATAAACCTCTACACAGAAATACATGCAAGGCCTACAGAAGACTGCTTGTTCAGCAAATGGAGACAAAAAAAGAGTAGTTCATGGTTCAGGTTATGGTATCAAAGAGAAAGGGAGACTGCACATATCAGCCCTCCCTGCCAGAGCAGCAATTTTATGGGCCCTCTGCATTCTGTATTGCTTTGTCAAGGGAAGTTGAAGAATAGGGCCTGGACATGTTCTTCAGCAGGTTCACATGAAATTAGGCATGGTGAAAAGCTGAACTGGCACCATTCACTGTTTAAAGGCTTCCTGTTGGGCTGTCCTTGAGCAAATGCTTAATTGGAAGTATGCTTAGAACTTAGATATAGGGTAGAAAATTTAGAGAGCAAAAAAAGTGATTACTGAGAAAGCAGACAGAGATCACAGGAGAGCAAGGAGAAGGAATCTGTCACATGCCAGTTTAGGGAGTTGTTGGAACTGAAGGATAAATGCAAAACATAGTATAGCCTTAAATAATTATTCATCAAAACACACAAGAAGACAACAAGATTTTATTCCTTCTGTTAAAAAAGAATTTTCATTTCTTTGAAAAGTCTTTTTTTTACCGAGGTCCATTTGATGTGAGAACTGGAGGCAGTGCTTATAAAATGAAATGGGACTATCTGACTGGATCTAAGGTTGATTTGGGTTTTGTTTTCTTTTGTGGGGATTGCCAAGATACTGGAACAGGCTGTGCAGAGGGGCTGTGGAGTCTGTGACCCTGGAGGTTTTCAAAATCCCAAGATACTGGTGTGAATTCAATGTTAGCTTTGATTTGTGGAGGAAGCTAGACCTCTTCTACCAACCTCAATTATTCTGTGAGTCTGTTTATTACATCTCTGTTCCCTTTATCATGCAGGGAAAGAGTAGGATGTGGGACTTCATGGTTGTGTCCACACCTAATCTTGCCTGTGGAAATTTACATGCTTTTAAAAACAAACAAACAGAAAAAAAATCAAAGAAAAAAGTGTCATGCCTTTTCCCATAAGTTATGATTATCCTTGGTTCTCATATGTGAAATAAAGGCAGAATTAGAGAGTATTTATTGCTTCAGGTTGATTTAGCATGATTCTAAACCCACTGCAGACCTCAGAAGTTTTTCTTTGGAGAGCTTCTCTGTAAAGACCTGCTACAGCAGCCTAGAAAAATCAAAGGATACCAGTTATTGAAAACTTTATTAGCACATTTGTGGTGGTGTTGGTTACACATCTGGCTGACAATGCCACTGCTAGTGAGAGTTGTCCCATCTGCCCACTTATTCTTCTTGCATGATATATCGACAATGCTATGCTGTAGAACAGAACCTGGCAGGCAAAAATGCAATTGAAAAAGTGTTAAAGGGTCATAACTGGGTAGTTTATCTTATCTGAACTATCTGATTGTGTAGAATACCACAGATACAGTGACCCTGATTTAAGAGGATGCTCTGGTAGTGCATGGTGGCTCCTTGTCTATGGAGCAACAAGCAGAAGATAATATTGAAATTTCCTGAAAAAAAACCCAAAATCTTTAGAAAAGAGATTAATGGAAAATAATGTATGTGTTCCTTGCTGTGTCATTTATAAGGATTTAGACAGGATAAGGAGTCAGAGATTGTCACATGTGAAATGTCTCAGCTGGTAAAACCTGAAGCTGATCTTCCTAAAGAGCTGAGTAATTCACTAAGTGCTTTCCATTTCAGAATGTGGGTTAGTGAAATCACACAGTCTTTGGAATTAGCTTCCAGGGCACAAAAAGCTTCTGTTGTTTGTGGCACATTAACATATATGAATAACTGGGCTGAGAAAATAGGGTTTCATAAATTTTATTACAAATACAGCACCTAGGCTCTTTTACTGACAAACACTTTGCACCAGGGATCCTGCTTAATTGCATGACGGGTTTTTGTCAAGGACTAGTCCAGAAAGACCCCTATATTTGTCCTGGGATAGTTTCAAAAGTTTTTCCTTCCCCTTTTCATCAGTTCTCTGAAAAATTATCTCCAAATTTTGTCATTGCTCTTTTGTTGAATTATTTCTCCCTCACCTTTACTTCCCTCAATAAAGCCACCATTTTGTATTTACTGTTTTTAGTGAAAGCATTGCTGTATTTTTCAGTTGACACCTAGAAGATATCTTACCAAAAATCCCATTTTTCTGGTAGAATATGTTTTGATGAAAAATCATCGATCAACTTTAGGTTTTATGTCTTTCTTTAAAGCATCCAGTATTGACTGGCTACTTGTGCATACAGCATGCTTGGCTCTGTAGAAAAATAGCTATAGCAAAAACCTATGTTCCCTCGTAATGGAAAGGTTTGCTATATACCAATCAAATTTCAGATGAAACTTTGAAAATTTCTTTTTGAAAATAAGAGTTTGATTATGGGTCAGAGGCAGAAAGCAAGAATGGCAGGCTCAAACAGCAGTTGTCCTATCAAGGAAGAGGGTAAGTCACCCTCAGTCTTACTAGAACTGGCGTAATTTCTTCTTCCCTAGGGAAAATATTGCTAGTAAATCCAGCATCACTGCACAGCTGTGAAAAACTACATCCACTGTAGAGAAGATCTTTTACCAGTGGTGCTTTCTGATTTGATAAGGCTGAAATTACTTAGAGATGAGAGACTAGAGGGAACGATTATCAAAAAGGAAATCTGCAGGCAGTTCAGCATTTCTCATCATACTTTTTTCTCTCTTCTAGGAAATACAGTTGTAGCAACAGATATTGATCTAGCTTTTGACACAACTTCTAATTTGCTGCCAGTCTGAATGTTGTGCGTTTCTTAATATGTGGTGGTGTTTATCTTTCCACAATAGGGTTCAGTTTCATTTGGCAAAAGGTAGCACTTCAACTAGACTGAACTTTGGGATGTGTCAAAATGTAAAGCCTGAGGGGCCTTTTGCATGTCTATGTTGCTTTTGCAAACGTTTACAATGCCAGCTGTGTAGAATGTCCCTTCTGCCTGGGGCTGGACAGGAAACTGCACCGTCTTCCTACGCTTGGCTATGCTAACCCACGTTTGTGATTGCCAAGTGTGATTACTGCAACATGTTGCACTGAAAAATCAAACTGCTAGCCAAGTCAATAGACCTAAAGGGAGAAATGCAAGTTTACAGAGTGGCCCCTGGTCTTACTGAAATACTGACTAGGAGTGCTAGGTCGAGTGTTAAAGAGAGACATGTCTATCCCTTAGCAACTTCCTGGCTTCTACATAAGCAGTCCTTCACAAATCTTAGAAACCCACCAAAACCAAAATTGGACCAAAACATTCTAGTTCTGTTAAATAGATTTGCTATATCACAAATTAGCAGAGAACTCAGGTGTTTTCATGCTCTGTGAAACCCAGCAAGGAAATGTGGCCTTGTCTGCAGTCTTTGCAGTTCTATTACTCATGGAAGCCTGTAAATATTCTTCCTGCTCTGATAAGCTTGGCTGGAACTCTGTAAAGTCAAGATGTGTTGTTTCTTGGTTGGTGGACTCAGCAGCTGAAAATATAGGTGAAAACCAAGGTACAAATATCTTTTTAGTCCATTACCTTTCATACATGATGTGTTTTCTTTTTGACTCCCCCTGGCAGACTGTTGCAGCCCCCAGCCCTTCTTGTGTTCCATGATGGGCAAGAGTAAGCCATGTCCTTCTCACAGCACTGACTTTAGAGCCATGACTTGCTAAGTGCAATATTTTTAACTATCTGAAGTTTTCTTTATTGACAGAATGAAACTTCCTAAACTTTCTTGTTTTTGTTGGTGAATAGATTAATTATTTTTACATATGTCTATTACAGAATCTTCTTTCTCTAAAAAATTCGGAGTGAAAGGGCATGCAAATGACCTTCCCAGTGTGAAATAAAATGCCATGAAAGAACTGACAAACAGCTGAAATCTTGTCTTGACCATCTGAAATTTTGCATGTCACCATTATATTTGCGACCTTTGCTCTTTTTCTTTTATGTTCTGTGAATGATTCATATTTTTCTCACTGCTGCCAAAAACTGTTCTCAGTGCCAGATCCTAAGCTATCATCCAGTTTCAACTTACTTTTGCTTATATATAAAATAAGCTTGAAATATTGAATATCCCTGTTTAATTTCTCACCCTAGGAAGTGGGTTAAAAATAGCTAACAGGTCTCATGCAGTTACTAAGGAAGCAGGTTGGGACTTGGAGACTATAATCAGTTTAAATTGCTACTTTTTCATATTTTAACCTCTACTTACTCCCTGCTTGTCTTCGCCTCTCCTTCACTCCAGAATGCTTTAATTCTTGAATTTTTTTTCGAGTATTTACTTTCCTTCACAGTCAGCTATGGAAAAGGAGGTGTTTTACACTGAAAAGATGTATTTGTTTCTGAAATGTGATATAAAATGTGCCATCCACTTAGTAATATCATATTTGTGTGAAGGTAGTGTCTCAGGAACAACTGGTGAAAAATGGCCCTGGCTGGCTGATAACCAGGATTGTATTGTATAATAATTAAACAGTCATTTCTCCTGGAGGTAATTAATTTTGCCTGTGTATATAGAAACTTTGGAGTTTTTAACCTAAGGTGTCCTTCACTTGAAACATTTTAGAATCTGAACAAAAATAGAAGGGCAGATATAAAAAAAAAAAAAAAAAGACAATGAAGAAGATTATGGTGTTAAAAACATCAAAATACAATACATTTTCAGTTTCATTCCTGCGCAGCAACTTTTTTGTTGTCTTTGGTAGACAACAAGAAAGATAATCACTTTGTCTTTTTGCCTAGTAAAATTAAGGGGTAATACCTATTGAACAATTGCTAAGGAAGTACGTTTCAAGAAATGTGGATTTCCACTAGAACTGCAAAGTGAACTGAATCCCAACGTTACTCTCTTTTGTCTAGGGGTTGCTCTTCAAATACTCTCTATTTCGCCTTTTTTCATTTCCCCTGTGAATACTCATTGCAGATGGCTGGAAATGTGTATTTTGTTTAATCAAAGTAATAGCAATAGCTACCAGCACACCTTTTGAACATTCAGGTGAAAGTCTAGTGCCATGTCTATGCTTTACATGTGCACACAATTCCAGATTCCTGTGTTATGTTATTGATGTCTGGGGTATGGTACTTTAAGAAGTTAAACATAGATGGAAGACAGAAGAGGAACACCAAGATGCCAATTATTTATAGTTTTTTCTCACTTAGGGGTTTTGGTTTTTTCCCAGTCTAATAAAACCAGTGTTTAACTCCTTTATGTCATATTTCTTCTTAAACAATATTTATATTTTAAATGTTCTAGTTATCTTGCCTTGAGATGGGCCACAAGATCTCTGGTCTATCACATTGAAGCAAAACCATGCAAAATGAATACAAATCCCGAAGCTGCATGTGAATGTCAGTGCTACAGAATGCCAGAAGTCTGTTGGCAATTTGTGTGAAAATGTCCCAGCTGTGAGCTTGCTGGCTCGGGTGCTTCCAGCTGTGCTGCTGCTGTGGCATGAAGTGCAGTGCAAGCTGCAAGCTCTCCAAACCTGGGTAAATACTTAAGTCAAAGCTCCACCGTGCCTTGGGGCTGGGACTGCATGGCTACCACCCAATGCAGACAGTGCAGAGCTGGTTTTCCAGTTTCTACATTAGTTGTAGTCATACTTTTTATTACTGGGTAGATGTATTTCTGTAAGGCTTTGTACCCTACAGAGTAGTCAGTACAAGCTAAAACAGGGAACATCAATTATTGTTCATTATATCTGTTGGTTTGGGGTTTAGACATCTAATTCCATATAAAATAAGATGCTGTGGCAGTTGTCTCTGTTTTAAAAGCTTAAAGTTAAAAATAATCATAATGGGGTAACTTAAATGAGATCCTTCGAACATGAAAAAAAAGTTAAAAAAAAAGGGTTTATTAAGACTGACTTATTTCTCTGAAATTGTGGTGCCTTTGTAGCACCTTACTACTCTTCTTTCCCCACCAGTGGTGAAGGATCAGATCATCACTGTGGGAAAGGATGTACTATTTCTGTAACATACTTCTTTTTTTTCTACTTTTATCACTTAGTTCTTTCTCACTACCTGTTATTAAAACAAAAATCTGGGAAAGATTGAAATGATTCAGTTACTACTGTGCATTCCTGCTAAACCTTACTTGGTAGACATGACTGGGTTCTGTGAAACACTGATTTTCAAATGGCATTGATAAAATGACTTATTTCTGTCCTACCAAAACCTTTGCTGTCTTTAAACCTGCTTATTAGTTTGGGGCTTTTTTCTCTTTGGCCTTCAATCTAGAGATTGTTGGGAATGCAGAGTAAAAGGAAAGACCTCTTCTGTCACTATCCATCCCTTATCTTTCTTTAGGGAAAGAAAAGAAATTCATCTCAATTGTTATCCTTTTGTTTTTGTTACCTCTGATAAAATCCAGTAAGCAGGCTGTGCTTATTCATTTTCTGCAAAAGAAATAAGTTTTCCTGATTGATCCCTTTATCTGGCTGTGAGGTAAAAAAGAAAGTATTTCAGTTAACATCTACCTAACCATTGCAATTTAGATTTGGAGTGTTCATTACATTTTGGAAATATATTATTCACCAGCTCATCTGAAAATAACACTGCAGATGCTGTGTTACCAAATCCTTTTTTTGTAAGATTTTCATGGTTCTGATGGTGCTTTTTCTACACATTTGACATGTTCTCAGTGAACAGCCTTTCTGTGATGTTTCTTCCTATGCCATCTTTCATGTTAATTTTCTAGCTCCATGAAGATATTGTTAAATACATTCTGTAAACTTTTTATGGGATTTAGTGGGATCTTGTAAAAAAGAAATGCTCTAGATGTGCTAAAGTTACCTAGTATTTCTGTAGCAGCATAAAATACGATGCAATGTGTATGAGGGGGCTTATGCTAATGATTTCTCAGGCTTTCACTCTCTGTTTTTTCTGTGTCCCTTGGTGCTTTTTGGTGCCTTCTGTAATGGCTTATTAAAATTTAGATTCTATATGTGCTGTGTTACTAAGAGCTCCCTAATATAATCTACTTTGGGTTTTACACAATTTTTTTCATTACATGTATTTCAGCTCTTTGTTCCCTGACCTTTCATAATGCCTTTCTGTGAATTTTCTTTGTGTCCTCCACAATTTTTAGGAAAACAATCATTGATTATCTTTACATGACTGTTGATAAGAGAATATCTTTTGTTTTAATCCAGCATAGACCTTTCTCTTGACTAATTGAAGGCCATTCTTCTGAAAAATCTGCAGTGAAAAGACTCCAGCTGCCCCTTTTCTAATTCTAAAATTGAGATAGTGTCTTCACCCACCTCATTTCAGAACAAACTGTTTATGTCAGGTCAGAAGATGTTTATCAGGAGTGTCTGTTTGTCTACTTTTCTACATCGTTAAAACAGAGACTGCATTGCCCTTAAGAACTGACCTCAGGAAAATCTTAGTAGGAAGAAAAAATGAATATTAATGGATGGCAACTCCATTTAGATAGTAAGTAAATGTACACATGAATTCCTCCCTGCACAACCTTACTCTGGCAGCAAAGAAGCAAATGAAGGAGAGAAGGAGGACCTCATACACACCTGAGGTAGCTGGGCATGACAGTAAGAGGCCATTTCATACAAAGCTGCTCCCCATGCCAACCATTTATTTTGCTTTCCTCAATGTGTTCCTCTGTGCTCATCAGTCTGGGCAAATTTAAAATCTAGATTCCTGGTTCAGAACTGTTGAGGAGCACACCAGGGATTGGTGCCAGCAGAAAGCATGAACATGGAGCAGAATGCAGTCCAAGACCTGACACCTGCAGCTGGATACTGCTGAAGCCAACAGCTGAAGATGAAGTATTAGCAGCCCACTGGAGACTGATGAGACAATGGTCTCAACCAGGGAAAGAAAGGGAAGGGAAGTGACAAAGTTGAGGTTGAAAAAGCAGCATATCCTTCCCGCTAAGTGTTTATGAGAATAATTAAGACTTTTTTCAGTGCCAGGACCTGGTTTTGAAAACAGCCTTAATAAAGCTGCTTAATAGCAGAAAATGAGGAGCTGTATCTCAATACAAATAGAAATGACACGAAAATAGCTCCTGAAGTCTCCTAACTCATGCAGCTGGAATTCTGCCAAAGAGATTTCCCTGGCATGACAATAGAGCTCTTACTAACATGCCTACCCAGTCTGACCATCTGAATTCTGCTGAATTAATATCGATGCACCCCAGGATAATGACATGAGAGGGACACTTGCCTGAGGCTTCTCCAGAGCACTCTTGGTTATGTTCAGGCTGTATTACAGCCATAAGTGTTTGTCAGGTGGAGGATTTAGAGCAGGAGCCATTTTTTTCTTGAGACCACTGGAGTTTCTGGAGCTCTTTGATTCCTCTTATTTATTCAGGACAAGGTGAATGAGGTGACTGATGGTATCTCCCTTGTTTTTGTCTCTTGTGATCACTGTATTATCCATCAATGCTGTTTGCCCTCTGTTCTTCAGGCTTCCATTTGACTATCTGCACTGTTACTTTCCATCTGGTTGGCCTTTGGTCAGCTCCTTTTCTCTTTCTGCGCTGATACCTTCCATACCTGTGCTGAAAAATGGCACTGATGCTGTCCTGAGTACATCTGCTAAGATATGGAGTCTCTGTCTTGTTACACTGACATTTTCTTTCTACAGTTTGGCCCATCTTCTTCGAAAACAAATAAAATGGTGGCTCATCATAAGTCTCCAGTGACCTTCTGTGGGCTCCCCAGATAGAGTGTCTTTTTGTACAGTGATTACTTAGAATTAACCCCCTCCTCTCACAATTTAGTGATACATTTTTTCTTTAACAGTTCAGATGGAAAGACCATTCAGGATATGGTGGGTCATTCTCTTAAAGACTTTTTGGTCCTCCACATAATTTAACTCCATCAGGACATTGTTACCACCCTGGGTTACTTTCTCCATCACAGTAATTATGTTCTTCCTATTTGCTTCCTTCAAAATGACAGAAGGTTTTCCAAGTCTCTGAACTTGAAAATGAGACCAGTATTTCCAATTCAATTCTGCCTGTTTTTTTAGAAATATTTCTAAGTGATTTCATCACGGTAAACAAATGGAATTTCTTGTAAACAGTGGTGCAGAGTCACAGTACCTGCATGCTTTCATCACATGTGGTTTGATTTTTAAACCCCAGTGAATCATACTAAAGCATCCTTAAAGAATCTTGGTTCAGTGTTTTCAGTCATTAATTCTGACAGCCTGCTCTAGCAAGTTGGATTTTACAAGTCAAATCTCAATTGTGTTTCTTTGACTATGTTTAGTAGCCTATATTTAAAGAAGATTTTTAGCAACCTTTTTGGCAGCCAAGGAAATGAGACTGTAGAGAAAGAATCTGAAGAGCAGCATGGAGCTGTTGTTGGGAGGATGTGATTGGGTCTTCTGATTTTGGCTACTCTTCAGGGGAGCTCTGTGTGCTGTTCTGAGCATGTTTCAATATTGATTTCTATTGAGTATTTTCTCTCTAACCTGTTGTTTCTTCTCCATTAAGCGTACTAACAAAGCTCCCAGTTATACAGGGAGAGCAAAATTGAATCCTAAATTAAATAGTTAAATTATTAAATTCAGTTTGATGTTGTTCAGGATATTGTCTTGAAAGCTTTGGTTGAAAGATCTTTTTCCTCTCCAGGAAGATATATTGCACCTCTCGTTGTTATCTCCAGAGTAATATAATTATCTATTTAATACTTATGTGAGAAAAATGGTTCTTCTGGCAATTGGTCATTCACATCTGTGAACACCAGTGAGATGGACTCATGAATGTCAACCTGCTGGTAGTGAAACACATCATGATTTAGTCTGATGGAGGAAATTAGAGACCCAAAGTAAGTAAAAATGACAAAATTAATTATGAACATTCAGAGAGTCTCTTTCTCATCCTATTTCCTAGCTTTTATGGGAAAAACCCAACTTGTAATGACTGCAACAACAAAAAAATACAAAACCACAAAAAACATCATACCTTAACAATCTAGAGATTGCAGAATTTGAAAATATTAAAAAGGACATACTGTGAATGTGTCTCAAATTTTCATGACTGCAGGAATGTAGATGTCTAAAAAAGCCTTTGCATTTATGTCTCACTACATTAATTATCAGAAGTGGTTATATACCTGTTCTTAATTATATTTGACTACCCACACATCTGTATGTTAACAGTGCTAAACAGATTTCTAAGGCCTAACAGTGTCTGTGGGGACACATTGTTGTGCTGAGTATTCAGCGAGCCCAATCCAATAGGTCATTAGAAAACATACTTGGATCATCATGTAAAGTGCTGACAAAGAAGAAGATTTTAAATAATAAGACAATATTTGGAGAGATCATCTGCTGTGTTGGAAACCCTGGTTCCTCTACCTCTTCATCCTCTGTAGAGGTTTAAAGCCACATGTCCCATAAGTTACTCTAGTTATTGACTTCTAGCGATTGCAGTTGTCCTAACTGGGCTTTGCAAGGAGCTGTGGTTCCTTCACTCACTGTTTCCTCCTCCTATGCTTTATAGGAAATGGTTAGCTCTTGAAAAATATAAGGACTCTTCAGTAAAAGTAGATGTCTTCTTATTTTAAGGAATTAGATACCAAAGACTCTGAAAGAGAGCATTCTAAGTCATAAGCTTCATTTTTGCTAATTTCAGTGGCTCTGCACACATTGTTTTCTGTGGACCTTTTTCTGTTCAGTCCCATTTCTGCAGCATGGCTGCAGCTTCCACCAGACAGAAGGTACCTGGGTCCTGGATAGCATAATTCTTAGATCCGATTTTCTGTCTAAACTTCAGTCTGCACCATTGAGCAGCTACTGCTCATGACCATTCTTCTCTTTTTAGAAGGGACACCCATGGAACTTCTTCTCTTTTGAAAATGCCTACGACTTCTGATCTCTTGAATCAATTTTAAACATGCCCATTGTATGTTATATTTGATCATTTAAGAGAGACATATTGAAGGTCTTGCAGTAGCATTTAGAAAGCCCTCAGGCTCACCAGCACTTACATCTGCAAACACACGGCAGTGTTCAGGCCCTGGGGTATAAACTGCCGTGATACCTTAGGGTTTAGAATGGTCCCTGGCAGTATAGACTACAGCATTTGAACTGTAGAAGATTAGATCATTCTGTCTGACAAGAGTTTGGGCACTTGTAATCAACCCCAACACTGCTATTCACTTGTGGCAGATAACTGAAATGTGTTAAAATATTGCTGAAATAAAAATGTGTCCGAAATGGACAGTGAAATGAATATTTAAGGTACTGTAAATGTGAATTATGGTAAATTTCTTCCTGATGGGTCATTCAGGTACAGCTTTTAATTGCTCTTTGCAGAAAGTTCATTTTGACCTTAAGTCACATTTTCTCCTCCTCTAATGTGCCCTTTTTTATTCATTTTCTTTCTTAAAATTAGTGCTTGTAGTGTGTCTGTTGGTCATTCTCTTACTGTAGATCATATGTAGTCTTTAAGTAATTTCAATTGTCTTTGAGGTTTTCAGGTGCTTTTCTAATTCAGCAAAGAAATAATGTAATTTCTCAGTTTCTTCCAACTCCAGTTTCACTCAGATGATGAGGATAGAAAGCAGCAAAGTTTTCCTAGTGTGAAAGTATGTTCATTAAATTACATTACACTTCTAAGTTATATTACTACTTTCAGTAGTTCTGCATGAATGATTGTGATTATGGGATCAAAGGCTCAAAACTTCATGCATTTGGAAATCAAGATTATGTTTCTGTCCTAGAACACCATAAAAATCTAAACATAAGATTCAGTGGCTGATGGATAAATGACTGCATGGATTTAATGTGAATTGTTCTTGAAAACAGGCAGAGATTATATTTATTTTTCTGTGCAAGAATCAGGGTAGAAGTCTAAGTGACATTGATCATGGTTTCCCACAGAGCATTTAGGGAAAGTTGCTTAGTTTGTCTTCCATATACAGTGAAAATCTTTTAGCTGAGACACCAAAAGAAGAATGAAGAATAAAGCACGAAGAATAAAACACCACTACCAAGATTTGCTTTGTTTAACTGGAGGTGGAAACATTTTGGTTCTCCTTGAGGCAATCATATTTCTGCATAGAAGAAAATATAAGTGAACAATTATTTGCCCAAATCAAGAAACCTGGATTAGGAAAATTAACAGTTCAACCTAGCATGTACAAAAATACTAGAACAAAGAATATATACTACAGGAACAAGCAGCATAAACTAGCAACTGAGTAAATTTTATGGGATAAGGCCCTGGAATGCTGCATGCTGACAAAACTGACTCAACTAATCACTGGTAACCCCAAGTGAATTATGTTTTGGCTTAAAATGTTTGATTAAGGAGGTATACCTGAGTAACATTTCAAATATTTGAGTTGTGATTACCCTATCCTAAATGAGTTCATAGATCTCAAGTGTGGCAGTGAACAATTTGCCATTGTTTAGGCAATGTTTTTCATAGATCCTTGGAGTTTAATGACAGAAGGAAGCACTGGATCACACTGGCAGATGTCCTGTATACCCTATTCCCCAGATCTGTGAGTCTGAGTTTTGTGTGATATAGATGCTTTGGCATGCACAATAAATCCACTCCAGTGGTCTCACCTTCTGCACAAGAATCAGAGGGGTATCTTGTGCCCCAGTTTCATCAGACTTACAGCAATCAGGTGCTGGAGCCCCACACCCTGATGAGCCCATGCTGTAAAATGAGCCCACGGTGCACCTCATTTCATTGCTTACTGTCTCTCTTGATCTGAATAATCCATGTCTGAAGAAATTTAGACTTGATTAGTATATGGTTTTCCAAAGAGGACACATTAGGCAAAATCTGTGTCTAATTTATAATTTTATCTTTTCTCATATCAGACTCTGAGCACTAGTATACCTTTTTGTTCTTTCCTTTTAGTGTCAGAGCTTCATCAGCATTCACTAATTTTTCCACAGTTGTACTGCATACAAGTTGCCTTTCATTTCTCAGCTGTGATGAAGTTACACTTTGACTGCTCATTTCACTAGCAGTTAGAATTATTTAAACCCCTTTTTCCCAAACTACAGACTGATTTTGTGGCTCTTGATAATCTTCAATTCTCAAAGCTCCTTTAGAAACACAAATATTGACAATGGTTGCGTAATCTGAATGCGTTCTGATGTGGGACTGTTTGCTCTGTGTGATGGACCCCCCTTCATTCATTTTGTGTTCCCTTACATGAAATGAGCAGATTTCCCAGCCAACACTCCCTACACTCTACTGATCTGATTAGGTGAAATATGGGCAAAGATTGGTCTCTTTGTCCTCCCATGTTCTAGAAACCATGCATGCACCTACCTGTCCTATATCATGCAAACACATCTGTTGTTATTTCTCCTTTTTCTGCTTTTTGTTTCCTCTGAATTTATTACAGCAGTCCAGGTCCTCAGTAAAAATTTAATAATGCGAAGCAAGGTCATTTTGCAGTCTTCCCCTGTCAATTCTCTTAAGGAAAGAAAACTTCCCTACTATTCTATGAGATTTCTATAAATATCTGCCTCCTGTTAGGTATTTCTCACTTAGCTCTTTCTTTTTTTTTTTCCCTGATAAAGTATGCATAAAATTATACTGTGTAGCACCGGCTGTTTGATTAGTATGTCACAGGACACTAAATAAAATGCCTTGCAGAGTTCTGTGTTTATGAGCTCTCCACTCCCCAAATTGTTATCTCCTAAAAGTGCAAAATGAGACCTGGGAAGGACTATATTCCATTTAAAAAATCATAACTCTTATTCTTCAAGTCTCAACAGCGTCCTCTCCTTTCTTGCTGTGGCATCAATGTCATATTCAAAGGCCCATTGAAGAGTAACTCATTCTGTCTTTTTTGAATTTAACTATGCAAAGGGCAAATTTATTTTTCCTTTATATGCTGTGGAATGATGGATTTACCCTTTTGTATTAATATTTTCTGATAATTTCTTTTATTTTGATGGGAAATGAATAAAAGTGATACAGAGATAGGAGATGGGATGAGGACTGTAACCTCCTGCCAGGAAGCTTGAACTCTTTTGTACATTTTACTCGAGAATTGTTGCAGCTGATTTGCTGTGGCTGAGCAGTGTAGCAAGTGCCATAATGTTTCAGAAATAACCTGTGCTCATTTCTGCTGCTTGATGTGCAATGGGCAGCTTTTAGGAGAATCAGTGCAGAAACTATTTTCAGGTGCATGAGAGGGCAGTGTTTGTCTCATCCTGCTGTGAAATGTTATGAAGTAAAATCAATGTAGCTTGCCATTGAGCAGTCCCATAACAATTATTGGCTTCGTAACATCTTTTGCTCTGCAGTGTCTGAGACATATGTTACATTACAGGCAAGTGGCCATTTCCATATGCAGATAAGTAACTAATCAGAGCAAAAGGTATCCTCCTTGAAGCAGGCAAGTAGCTCATTCCCACAGAAAGGCCAGGAGGAAACAGCTTCACAACCTGGAGCCGTTGAGAGTATCAGCAGTAGAATGTTCAAATGACAAAAGGGCACATAGTGATCTTTACCTCAGTAAGATCCTCTGTAGTTCCTACTACACACAGGGTTTTTTTATCATGTGATCTATGCCACCTTTGGATAGTGCATGAAAAGCTGAATGAGTACGTGGCTTACTTTTTTTGTCTATTTTTCTAGTCAGGAGAAGCTGAATAAATTTGAATGTAGTCAAGAATCTTTATAGAAAATCCCTCTGTGAAGGACAATTCTGCACCAATGCCTCTGTTAAGGATCTCTGTCAGCTAGTTCTTAATCAATAGTGTGTGCATAAAGTGGGATTTGGCCTTTATAAAAACACATTAAATTTGCATTTAAAGTAAGTGCAATGCATCAAGCATCTCCTTATGCCACCTTTTCCCACTTGGATCACGCTGTTGGACTTTGTAGTGAAAGGAGATAAAACATTTCTTTTGAACATTGATTTGGAAGGGGCCCTTGTCTTTGAGCTCCAGATTAATATGCAGCCTGTCCTGTTAGAAAGTATGGGAGTTGTAAAGCAACTGTGGCAAGATCAGCATCGGGGAAGAGTCACAACAGGACTGAGACAGAGATATGGTTCATTATCCCAGCACAGCAAAAAATCCCTTCTCCAGCCCTGTTGAGGCAGAAAGGGAAGTGATGATCCCTCTGGAATTTGGCTATTAGCAGCTATCTGGACTGTATGAGCTCCTTTAAAGAGAAGAACTTGCCTCAAAGGGACTTGCTCCCTGGGAGTGAATGATGATGAAATGCACTTAAGCTCTTTGGAAAATTCTTTTTGTATAAGGTCTCATTTACAGAACAGACAGAATCTGTAGCTGATTGAAGGTCAGCAACATGCTGGCAAGCCATGCTGGACACTGTCTGGCTGCATCTGCAGGAACAGGCAGTCTCCCCCCAGTGCTGCATCAGAATAGACACCTGAGACTTGGTACTGAAAGGTGACAACCAGATGCTGACCATGATTTGGGCATTTCAGGCTCCATCTCGTACACATTGTTATTGGCATAAGTTGCTAGCCATGTGTTACACTTGTGTAAGCTTTGTTAAGAAGGTAAATAATTTTTTAATTAATTTATCAGGCCTGATTCCATTGTGCATGAGCAGGTGAGATGACAGAAATATTTACATGAAGGAATAAATGTATTTTCCCTTGGTAAGGAAAAGGCATGAAGCCTATTCCACTATCTGTGTAGGAATGAAATATGTGATAAATTTACAGCAAAATAAACCAGTCCTATGATCTTGAATCAAAGAAGCAGAACTCAGTAGTTTAATGTGAGTTGATTTGGTGATATTTACATCAATAAAACACGAACCTTACTAATTTTGCAAACTTATGAAAAATCTCTTTTATGATATAAGGCAATCATGGAGTATGAATTGAGGTTTGAAATTCCTCTAGTGTCTATGTACATGGTTGCTATTGCTTGTTTTGGCAAGAGGCTTGGAGGTGCTCCAAGTACTGGGATATATGTTCTGGATCATTGACTGCATTTCAGAGAAGTTTGGCCATAACTAAATATTGTGCTTGACTTCTTTACTTACAGAAAAATAAGAAATGTTGCTCCTCTGGGAGCAACTCCCTCCACTCACTCAAATGTGGCTTTGTTAGAGATAATGGTCTTATGGCTTGGGCATGAAATAAGGTAGCACAAGAGTATCTGACACTCAGTCCTCATCCACAGGCAAAGGGAAATGGTGAAATAGGACAAAGAATGTGGAGCTTGTGCTCTGATCATACCATGCATTGGTTTTTAGTTGGAGGACTAGGCATTAGGAAGTTAAACATATTTTTCAGGTATATCACAGGGTTTTTTTTATAATCACAACACCTTTATTTTCCTAATATGGTGTAATTCTGATGTAAATAGTTAAAATTGTCCAAGGCAACCTGTCCAGTTCTACATCATTTGTGCAACCTACATCAACAGAGGAGTGGCCAAAACTTTTGTAGGTGATGGTGGTAAGAGGCTGAGAGAGAAGAGCCTCTTCTACAAGCACCATTATTTGGAAGAGGATGACTATCCTCTAAGATTGGGCTTGGACTTGTGTCACAGGCTCAGCTTTTCCTTTCTTAGGAATTATTCCTTTCTTAGACCCTGATTCTTCTACCACATAGCTTATGATGGTGTTTAATTGTCCCTTCTGTGTAATTTGAAATATGAATTTTGTAAGTAGGATATGCATAATCACTAGAAAGTGCATTCTCTGTGCTGCTATGCTGCACCAGGTCATTTGTGTGTTATGCTTATCTTCCCAAACTACTAGTTGGGTCATGGTTTAGGAACAGTACTCCCCAATTCCGTGCCCTCACTGAGACTCTCCCAAACCAGATGCTGCTTACTCACTCCCTGCCCCTTGCTCTCCCCTTTCCTGCTCGGGATGGAGTTGAGGGTTGGAGGCACAAAAGATAAAAATCATGGGTTGAGATAACAATTTAATGGAAACAGCAATAGGATAAGAAAACAAACAGTAACAGTAACAATATTAATAACAAAAGGTATAAGACAAAAGAATTATTTACACAGAAAGTAAAACAGCACCGGATCATTTTGGCCACCACACTTTTTCCCCCAACAAGAAACAAGAGAGAGAATCCCTTACTCCTGCCCCTGGCAAGTGACCTGAGAAAGTACTGAACAACATTAGGGTCTGGCCATCAGGGTCTCCCCTCCTGGCTACTGTAAAAAACTAACCCTGTCCTTGCTGAATCCAGGGCAGTAGTGAAATCTGAGCTCATCAGAAATATAATTCAACTCCTCTTTATTTTATCTATGGAATGTTCTCTAGGACGAACATGCCAGAAATCAGACCCTTTACAAGCTTTCTATATAATTCTGAAAAAAATTACAAGCAAATATATTTGATCTATTTAGTGAAGGCGCTTCAGATTTTTCATTGGAACAACTAGCATTTGTCATTTTAAAAGAAGCCAGCAAAGTGAAACCAAAAACCAACCCAAACCAAAGCCCAGCAATCTGTACAAAGTCAGTATCAGAAGAAAAATTGGCTTGAAGAGCTGAGCTGTCAGTGCTGAGCTCAGTGATATAGAAAAAGTATCTCTTTAAACCTCCTGCTCTCTGAACAGATGCTATTTGCTTTGCAGAAGGACCTTTTTCAACCTTTGTTTTTAAGTCTCAGACTCTTTGGTTCTTCAATAGGAGCTCATCTGTTTAGAAACCACTCTAGGTATACTTCAGTGTATACTACACTGAAGCCTTCAAACAGGTCTGTTGTTTGGCCCAAACATATGATCAGTAATTCTTTCAGCTCTTCATCCAGTGAGGTCATAAAAGAAAGAATGACAGCAGTTCCCAAACTCCCTCATACTGCCCCTGAATGTCTGCTCATCTGTCGTTCACTCTGCAACCTGTCCTTTTCAAACCAACAGGCATTAATCCTTTGTAAAATCTGCCAATTTTAATTCTGATTTTTAAAAGTTTTTTAAAAAAATATTTACCAGCATATTTGGCTTCACAGTGACTTCAAAAGTTGGATTCAAAACATGAGGGACTTGTGCCTATCCCAGAGAGGCAAAGCTTCTGTCTATATTGTTTTAAGAAAAAACACTCAGCTACTTCATCTGTCAGTCATTCTCTTCCAGGAGAAGAAAATACAGGCACTAACAACAAAATGAGATTGCTCTCTGAAAGCAAAAAGTAAGAACTTGAAGCTTTATTATCTCTTCCTATGATCTTCCATGATCTGTCTCTTGCTGTCAGTAAGGATATAGTTCTAAAAGCAGGGAATTGGATGAGCTTGGTTTTTTGTGCTGAACTTCCACTGCTGACATAGAGAAAGTACACAGGCATTAAAAAAAAATAAAAAAAACCAAAAGAAAATAGAAGAAAGGAAGATCATATATGCCTATATTTCCTGACTGAGAAGAAGGCTCAAAGTATGTTTGGTAGCAGCACCACTGAGAATTGTTCCCCAACCAGCTCAGCTTCTAAGGGTGCTCTAGTCCCTACATTTAATACAACCTCTTTATTCCCAAATATAACAATTCCAACACTGAAACAGGGTCTACATCATCATCCTAAACTTAAATCATTATTCTAAAGATGACTATAGCAATTTATTGCTGGTGCAAATTATTTCCTCTTCAGTACTATTCATAGTAAATATACTGCTGAGTTTATCAAAATGTAGAAGCAAATTTTCCTCCCATTTATTTGCAGTGTACTGCTAATTAAAATGGCCTAATATTCCTGTTGGCCTCAGGTTTCACATACTCTCAGATAAGTTTTTAGGGACAGAGATGAGGAACACCCAATAAGCAAAGAAGACACAGATCTTGAAACATGAGGACATACCCTGCAGCTTCTCCCAGGAACCCTTCATCTTTATCGTCATGACATGAGTACACAGTGTTCTGCTCTTACACTGCTCCCAATTGATCTCAAAGCTTTGCAAGAGGTGCCATCCATAGCTGGTGCTACCCTGAAGACTGAAAAATCAATGATCAGAGAAAAAGAGCCATCAATTACCAACCCATTTAGATCCTGGAGACAATTTAGTGATGTTTTTTAGAGAAGACATCTTGAAGTCATTTTAAAATGACACCAGCTACTATCATCCCAGATGCTAAGAAAACTAAACAGCCTTTTCTAATGACAACTGTTCCCAGGGATAAATAACTCCAAAGGCCAGACTAAAATAAGTAAAATACTCCTCTATTTCAGTCCAACTGTGCCTAGCAAACTAACATTATGTAAATACTGCTTACTGACAGAACAAAGCATCTGCCTTTGTGAACAGATTTCAGTCTCAAGCTAAATAATACAAGGCTTCATTTTCTGAAGAGTATTTACATTTCCATGAGTAACACTGGAAGTTTAGTCCTTACAATTACTTTTTTTTCCATATAATTTGCCATAATGATTGTGATGATAAAGGGCTCTTCAAAAATTCTGAAGAGAGCTCAGTGCAGGTTTTTCTCCTTTGAAGGCAAAGTCTTTTAAGCAGCTTAACACATAGAATGCAAAGTCCTAAGAAAAATATCTGCCCAAATATATCTTGGTCTTGTACTGGAGGCCCTTCAAATATCAGAGCCAGACAACTACAGACTACCTACATGTTTGCAGTGAAAACCAACTGGTTATGTTTTAAGAGAGTAGTTTTCCTTTTAAAAAGCTGCCATCATTTACAAATGCAACCAATTTGTGAGATAACCAAGACAGCTCAAGGTTATATGTGGAAGAACAGTGACAGTTTATTCCAAACTGTGTCTTCAGCTTTCATCTTTACTTTTGATTTAAATTTTAGATAGAATAATCTTTAGGCAGGCCCTAGAAGTCATCTCTTCTGGGTATCCTCATCAATTACAGATTCTTTTTGTGGCTTTTTTCATCCTTTTCATTGATGTCTTTCATGAATAGCATGTGAAAAAATATAACCTTGCTTTATTGGATATCTGATTGGTAGATAATATGTTTTGTAAATCAAGGGGAAAATTCTACTCGTGACAATTAATTTCTCCAGAATAGAAATACAAATATTTATCTCTGTCTTTGGCTTGAGAAAACTGGACTGCCACAGTCTCAATATAGTTTCCTTCTTTCTCTTTTTATAATACTTAAGGACATTTTTAGCTCCCTTCCAGATGCATGCTTCCATACTGTGAGCTCTTTCTTTCCCATAAAATATCTGTGACTCACAGCAAATAGTCAGACTCTCCCTGGTGCTAAGGATGTTTGCAGAAAGTGTTCAACAACTACTTGTGCATATGGAGTTAAAGCAGTTAAGTCTGTTCAATTACTTACTCAAAGCCATGGATTTCTGGGGAGCACTACAATCCTTGAACTTCAGTTTTGTTATAAACAGCTGAATAGGATGAGAAACTGCAGCAAATTGTCACTCACTGGAGTTCAAATGGACTACAAATAGCAATTGCATACCTTCCAGAGGAGAGATTTCCAGTCCATCTGGACGGTCATCTGTAACCTCAAGATAAATCTGTCAGAGACAGATTTCAGACTGTTTCAGACTGTTACACCACATGTCAGCTTGCACTCATGCAATGCCTGAAGCCAGACCTCACCCTTCCTCCTCTGCAGAGCTGGCAGAGGTTGGTATATCAAGCTGTGGAAAGTCAAACAGCTACAATATATGCCTCCTATCTGGGTTTAAACTGACAACGTTCGTAAAGATGCATCTTTCTCACAAAATCTCTGTTGCTGGCTTGCATAAAGGGCTGCTCACTGGGACTATGGGATGATCCCTGCTACCTGATCCCTGCTGCATGAATCCAGATGGAGACAATACATGAACATTGAAGGCAAGGAAATCAGTGGAAGATATTCTGTCTTCTTTGAAAGATTTCCATAGTCCAGATGTTTCCAGAAAATACATCACTAAGTTGTTGCATGTACAAGTATGAAAGAGCCCATTAGGTTTTTGGTTTTTTTCCCAAAGGAATGGCTGGCAACAATTTATATTTTGTTTTCCTTTCAGGAAACAATCTCTTGTCAGTTTATGCTCTCTTTCATGGCTTGTCCTTGGATCAATGTCTCAACTGTAAGTACAGTTACAGACCTATTCACTCTCAAAAATAGCACAAGTGTTTTGTTTTGTTTCATTTTGTTTTGTTTCTACAGAAAGATACTGATCTCAGAACGCCCACAAATACAAGGTCTAAGGCATTATGCATGAGCTTCCCCTGATCCCCTACCAGAGTATAACAGAAAGGAGAAGGAAGGAATTTGACTATGTTTATCCTAGTAGCTTCTAAGTTTCCGGGACAGTTGTACCTAATGGATTTCTTTCGATTCATCCCAGCCTCTATAAACAAAAGAGATGAAATAGGTATAACCCTGAGCCTTCATTGCCTGAGAAAGCCTAATCAGTGCAACTTGACTCAGGCTGTGGCACCGACTACTTAATCAGGAATTAGCTATCAGAAGAAACAGTAACAGGATGTATAAGTGAGGCTTTTGCCTCCCTCTTTTATGACTGGATTATTTCCTAATTCTCTAACAGTAAATTTTCTGGAGTTGTGTATTAATTTAAGTTATGACACTTGCTGGAAAACCCAGGTCTCCTGACTCCAGCTTATTTTTACTGTCTTTTTGTCCCAGTTACTAATATTCCTCTTTGAGATGCAGAATACCCAATATACATTTACTTTTGTTACTAAAGTATATGTTTGCTTCTAGGAAATACTAACCTTAGAGAAATAGGTTTCAGGATTACATCACTATATGAACTTATGTCACCATATGTAAAGGGAAATGAATGTGTGTAGAAGTAAGTATTACAGTCTGAGGAATAATAAAAAAGCATATGTAATGGAAGTTATATGAGACTGGGAACAGAAAAGATGGATTTCATGGCAGTGATAATGAGTAAAATACAGAGAGATGATGCAAAACCCTGAACCTGCTTTACTAAATATATGCCCACTAGATCCAGGCTAATGCAGTTCCTCCAAAAGAAAGCTTATGGAGAGCAAGGACAACTGGGAGTACTGAAATAAAAATCCTGTGCAAATAGAAATAGGCTTCTATTCAGTAGCACAGACTTCTTTAACTACTCCTTGTATGAGACACATCACACTCACCAGGGTGCTGGAATGAAAGTTGTGGAAGTAGACTTAGGCTGTTAAATTTTGGAAAGAGGAATTAAATGCCAAATGGGTTAAAATATCAATGAATTCAAGGATTAAGGAAATATGTAGCATCTGATACAAGGCAGACCAGCTGAATTGCCCAGAAGGCATGAGTGATTGGAAACATAATTAGCAACTTATGGACTATCTCTGTTCAATATTAGAAGATGGTCTTTTCAGGAAAGAGAGAGAAACACACCTCACTAAAAAGGCCTTCACTTTTATTTGCAAACTGACAGTGTAAAACCTACTGAGGGTACGCAGTCCAGGAAACATCTGTTCTGTCCTTCTGACACATTTTGTGAAGTCTGCCAACATCATTTATACATAATTATACTAGTTTTAGCAGGACTACTTCCTCTGAAGCTCTAATGAGAACAAATATATTGCAATGTTGGCAGACGTTTGTGCTTTTCTAAACTTTCTGAATTACAATGCTTGTGCAAGATCCTAGCTTAGGAATTTATTTTCTGGGTTGCATCATTCAGTTTCTGTGTGATACAATATAAGTACTAATTTTGTTATCATTATTTTTCTTAGGACACCCAAGCCCAAATCAGGCACTCACTACATAACAGAGCATATTGTCCATCTGAAACAAAGGGTAAAAAACTGAAGACAAAACAATGTTCCAGGAGATTAGAGGACAATGTCAATCAAATGTGCTTGTCTTCAACACAATAACAGATTAATAATTATCAGTTGTTTTTGGGGGAGGAGTATTAGTCACTACAGCAAAGATGTGTGCATGAAGGGACTAGGGAAGTGAAAAGCCTAAAAATATGTGTGTTTATGGGGAGCTCCATAATGGTTCTTTGAACATAAAAGCAGATGGGGCAGTAGGTGGACTAATTAAAGCTTGATCCTCATTCCTGGATAATAAATGAAAAATTATTCATGGAATTAGAATAGCTGTCAATGTCTTTAAAAGTGATTTTTTTGTTTTGTTTTGTTTGACCTTGCAAAGAAGTGATTTGCATGAGCAAATCAAACTGGTGGGTTTTGAAGACAGTCTTGGTAGCAGTACATAAATAGATGTGCCCAGGACAAAAATGCTTTTTCTGGGGCCAAGATGTTATAGTAAGTGAGCTGTAAAATAACTGTGACCTTAATGAGAACTTTAACAGCATGAGTGGATAAAAAAGGCCAAGTTTTAGAGATGGTTCTGCGGGCACAGCAAAGAGACTAAATTAAACCTGCCATCCAAGTTTTGGGTGTTTGAAACTAGCAGGACAGGAAGAATCCTTTCAGAATCTGGAGAAGAGGCAGGGAAGAGATGGCTTGAAGAAGAGAGAGAGAGAGCACTCTGTTTTAGCTGTACTGAACTTGAGATGATAGCCAAGGACATATCAGCAAGGCATGCCTTGATCTTACCCTATGAAGGTAATTTTTTGGGGAAGAGAGGTCTGGAATGAAGCAGTATGTGAGATCTTCAGACAAAGATGATGACTGAGTTTGTAGGTGAGATGAAACCAGGAGGGAATCAAGAAGAGAGGGACAAGAGCTATTGGAAGTGTAGAAAATGTGATCTATGAGGAAATGATGAAGGAATTTTTTTTCTTTAAAAAGAAAAAAGAAAGTTTTGTTACTGTCTACACAAGCATTAAGGGTATATGGAAAATGGAGAAAATAAACTGCTCTCTATCACAACTGGGAAAAGAACATGTCAGTTTAGGAGCACAAAACCCCTTTGCAATAATATGGGTAGAAATCCATGAAGATTGTGATGTCCCCTCAGCTGGATGCCTTTAGAAACAGATACATATCTGCCAAGAAAAGCAGGTACCAAAGCTAGCTACAGCTGAATTTACCAGGGTAAAATGGTTCTAATAGTTTCTTGCAGTGTCTTCCAAGTTTGACAAAATTGAAGGTCCATGAAAAGTCTAAAAATGGGAGACCTTTCACATATTCTTCACCCTTTAAAATGTTCATATGCACCCATTATTATACGTGTGGGTTTCACTGATATTTGGGACTTTTTCCCATCTAATATGATTTGAAGGGCTAGGTGAGACTTAAGAACTTCTGTTGTCATTAACCTGTAGTCCAGTAAATATGATTTTTGCCATCACCAGCAGAAGGTCCCAGGCTTGGTGGGCACCTGGCAGGGTGGGGTTTGGGATGTGTCTGGCTCTGCCTCGGTGGGAGCTGTTTTTAGCTGTGGCAGAAATTGCCTGGTGGACACGAGCCTGAAGCTTGCCTACATTGGCTTCACTTTGGGAATGCTGGGCCTGAGGGTATAGCCACTTAGGTTTTTCTGTATATTTTCTGGTTATTGCTATTATTATTATTATTATCATCATCATCATCATCATTGCTATTAGAAATTTAGTATTATTTTTACTAGATGATTTAGATACCAGTTAGGCTCACCATAAATGGCTAATTGCATGTATGTGGTATAGTACCTCTTGCCTGTGAGCACAATCTTTTCATATAAGAGTCTGATGCCCTCCTCTGATTCAGAATTGCTCAATTCATTCAATGCATTATTGTTTTAATTTTGGTAGGAGACTTGATGGATATAATGGACAGTTTTAGTGCCATATTTCAAAGATAGGATAAAAAAATTCTTTGAACATTGAAGAACTGGGACGTGGATATGTGTGGTATTTTCTGTGGCACTCCTATTTATTCATAAAAAATTTGTAGCCTAAAATAGTGGTGATAGAAGCCTTTTACATTATGACTGATATATAAATTGTTGGAGCCTTTACAGTGTGAAGAACCAAAACTCTTCCACAGAGGCCACAATGAATTAAACTGATTAAAGGAAACAACTTCTCTTAAAAGCCCAGCCTTGTCCTCTGGCTACTTTTTAAACATAGTATTTGACTCCCTAGTACCTGTACAGATTTTTTCTTAAATCTCTGAATAATAGGGAAGGAAATGCAGACAGCTGTGAACCCGCTGTGTCTACTGGAAACAATGACCCAGTCACACTTTCATACTCATTAACTGAATCCCTGAAAATAGGAGTTATCAGAAGATAATGCAGTACCTTGAAGGGAGATTAATCCTGGTTTTCTGTTTGTTTTCATCAATATTCTGTTTTCGTCTCATTTTTACAACTTTTTATATTTCTCCTTTTGTTTTTAAAGATTTCTGCCATTTTTTTTTCAATGTGTTCAAAAGCCAGGCTTATTACACAAAGAATTTAATTAAGCTTCTCCACAAAAACGGTTTTTTCTTCATCCACTATTTTTTTCATCATGACCTCTTCAATTATTTTTCCTTATTTACCTCAGATAGTACAGAGGGGACTTTGGAAATTGTATTTTTATATAAAATAGCTTACTCATATTATTTGCTTTCTTAAAATGAAGAAAAAAATGAGGAAGTGCAAACCTACTATCTGTGAGGTAAGGATGTCTGAAATTTTAATATTGACCAAAAGCATTATATTATGTGTTCCTCACTTGTTTTAAATTGTGGCCAGTTATATCTGTAACCAGAAGCTGAAACAAGCTGCAAGCTGTGAGCTGGTCTGGCACTGTGCATTCCCACTTAATTGTTTTCACTGGTACAGTTGTGTCATTGTGCTACGTGCAGTTCCTCAGTAACCTCAGCAGAGCTCTAGAAATAACCAGATTCACCAAGTGACCATTGTTGAAAACACTTGAAGGCCAGTTGTACTTCTGGCCTGTGTTTCTCGGTCAAAACATCAAACTCAAAAAGTTCTTGTCAGTATTCATCATCAGATCTTAAACTTATGGCTCAAAATGGTCACTTCAAACTGAATTGGCAATAGTGTCTTACATACTGATGCTGCTGATCAAAGAAATAATTCCAGTTGTAGAAAATTGTTTGGAACCCAAAACTCTCTGTGAAAAGGTGGTACTCATGACAAGTTTTGTAGGTTTTTTCCAACTCCATCAAAGATCAGGGGAATGCTGTTTTCATTTGTAGGCATAGCATTTTGTTGCATTTTGCTCAAGTAATATTAATATTAATTAAATAATAAATGAAATGTAATATTAATTTCAGCTTTTCTATTTAATACGATCTGATGAAGATTCATCTGTTATTCTTCATGTACTGCAAGAGGTACTTAAGCACATGCAGATGACATGGAGTTATTTTGGGCAGCAAAGATGAAGAGCAAGTTCTGCAGAAAGACCTCAGAATGTAGAGTGAATGGATGATAAGAGAGAAGGTGAAATTCCATGTGTGCAATTGTAATGGGACACACTGAGAAGGAAGCAACCCTAACTTCACAAGAGTGATGGATTCTGAACTTGCTGTTGTCACTCAGGAAGAAGATACTGGAATTGCAATAGCTACTTTTGTGAAAACATCAGCTCAGCTCTCAAAATTAGTACTGAATGCTAGGAATTAGTAGAAAAGGATAGAGAACAACCAAGATAACCTCCTATTGCTTCTGCCTGAGGTTCAGTACTATGCAAATCAACAGCAAAAAAGGCTGTTTGCAGTTTTGATTCCTCCTGTTTCAAGACAGACAGAAACTTGAGATTCAGAGAAGTGTGTGATCTGGAGAGGGCAAACAGGTAATGACTGATCACTTTGCCTTGTGACACAATGATGAGGGAAACTAGGTGGGAAGCTGTTCAAAACAAAAGGAAGTGCACACCTCAGCTGTGGCATTCCTCAGCCTAAGATGCTGTAGGTGCATCAGTGATGGAAGAAATTTTTGAAACACGGGGCTATGAAGGACTCTATAAATGTACTGAGATCCTGCATTACTGGATGTCTGTAAGTCATGAATCACTGATTGGCAGCTGTGTGTTTGTCTTGCTCAACTCTCTCTTCAGAATGTCATACAGGTGACCATCAGAGACAGATTAATTAGGCTAGGTGGACCATTGCCTATTCCATCTCTTACACTAAAGAATTCGAGTCCTCTGGGAGGAGAGACTACCTGAATATTGTTTGGCAAAGAGTGGGTGGATTTCAAGTATAGTACTGAGGAAACATTTTATTATTTGGCTGACACAATGAAGGGCAACATAATTTTGCCCTTTTTACCATAATTTTCCTTTTTACCTTAACTTTTCTTTTTTTATCTTTCTGCTTTTCCTCATCTGCTTGCTTTTAATCTCTGCTTCTCTTTAAATTATTTTTCCTTTGTACCAAACAATCCTCCAGCCCTAAAGAAAAATAGGGCTAAAACCAAGTAAGCACCCACATTGGTGAATATACTCTGTGAAGCATTTCCAGCTTTCCTTCTTTGTTCTTGGCTCTCTGCTGTGGAGCTGAGCTCAGAGTCTATGTTCTCCCACCTATCAGACAAGATCAGGAGATGCCACAGGGTGAGATTTGTGGGGAGTTATGATTCTTGTTTACTGTTGTTCCCTCTTATTACTCTCTACAGAAGAACTTGCAGTTTGTTGTATGCTTGTTCATCACTTGCTTAGAGATCAGGTGAAAAAGTGGTTCCAGAGCAACAGCACTGTCTGAGCTCCTGCTCCAGCACTGGTGGCTGACATACTGGTGGGATGCTGGTGCAGTCAGCCTTGATTGTGCTGATCTGTGATGCTTTCACTGTGTTTTCAGTGGTAAGATAGCAATAACAACCATTTGGAGGGATGAAGGTTTTTCTGTTTTGATCCAGACACTGGTGCAAGGCTCTTGTTTTTTTCCAAGATGAAACTTTTCTAATCAGGTCACCTTGAATTGAACTAATGTAAACAAGTGGGGCAATGATGAATTTTCTAAAGTGCTGTACTGCTTTCTTTTAAGTGGGTGGAATTGAAGCTGTCCCATGACAAGCTCCGTTGAAAACCTGTTATTTTTTGTTATGCTCTTACTAATCTTTTTAGAAAGTGCTTTTAGTGATATATATATATAGCACAACATTCCCCCCCTTCTCTATTCAAAATAATCAAAAGGACTTTGGTAAAAGACAGGGAATGTGTTTGAAATGAGACAGAGGATGTTAATTTGGCCTCTATTCCTCTGTCTTGGCATTGGAATAGCAATTCATTGGCAAGTTAAAACATTCCCTTTTAGCTCCTGATGACCCAAACTAATTTGAGACCCCAAGCCATATCTTTCTTCATTTACCCTTCCTTCCTTGAGGCCATTGCTATTGATTTTATAACAAGCAGGGTCTTGTACAGCTGTACACATGCTGAGTGATTGCTGTCACATAAATACATTTTCCACAGGCTTTAGTCAAATGTATTTTCATTTATAATGTTACTAAAAAAAAAAAACCCAAACCTCAAATCAATCAGCAAGACTTGTTCTTCAGAACTTCCAGTTACAAGGAAGGGAGTTATAAGAAAAAGAAGACAATAAATACCAAGAAAAGATGTATGTTTGTTAGGTAATTAATTTCTGAGAAACCAAATACACCCCTAAGGATATTTTAATCAGATATAGTTAGACACTCCATTCCTAGGTCTTGGCAGTATTAGATCTCTATACCTGATTATAATATCTGAACATATTTTGCTTTTTTTCCCATCAGATTTGTACAGTTTATCTGTAGCAGCCTCCACAGAAAATCACAGTGTGTAACTTTCTGTCAAATAGAAGAACTGTCATTGATTTTTTTTTTGATATAACATTAATGCCGTTGGTAGATCCAAATAAAACCAGAGTCCTGTTGTGCTAACCACTGAGTAAATACCCAGTTATAAAAACCATCTGTGGTTTCCTCAGGTATGATATTTGTAGATGACAACACATTATCAGCAGTAACTGTATGGTTGTGCTCTTAAATAGATAAAAACCCCAGGACTCTTGATGTTGAATAGTTAGGCAACACAGGATATATGTTAGTTATCTGTATTTTGGGATGAGCAATCTGAATTTGAGAACTGAAAGGAAAGCTGTCATTTAAAATGAAAAGACTCAATTTTGGTTTTCTTTCATGATCTCAGCTAACAAACCCAAAGAGCATTTTGGCACACTCTTAATTCATTCCTGCTGATTTTTCAGTCGTATTTGCGATATTAAATACGCATTTGAGTTTTGTTTTGTGCGTGTCTTCATACGGCGTTCCAAGCAGAAGGCAACTGATTCATGTCTAAAAGATACTTTTCATGCTGTGCCGCTTTTCAGACTTGCAGTATACTGCAAGACGCTACTAAATACAGCAGGAACTATGAGCTTTATTTATTTATGCTGTCTATTAGTTTTCCTCTAATTGCAAATCCCACTGGTGTGCAAGAAAATTGCAGGCACTTCATTTCCTTAAAAGGCTCTTGGTTGCATCAACCCCAAAATGCTACAACCCATTCTTGCTCCCACTCCTGTCAGAAAAAAAGATCTTTGCCAAGGATTTGCTGTTGACCAAAACTTAAAAATGCTTACAGATGTTCTTACTGCATCTTGTTAAGAACAATCCTGTTTAATTAGCCAAGCCTGACAATCTACTGTACAGAATACCTACAGCATTCCTGATGGCAGCTCCAAGACTGCTGACCCTGGGAACATCAACCATTAAATGTTGAGTAGAAGTGTTTGGAAACTAATTTCCTCAAACATTGTGAAATAAAATTATAAAACAGCAGTATTCACATTCTGCTTTTGATCACAGCAGCAGAGTGGAAGCAGTTATGACCATGAAGAATTTTTCCAGTTCATGCAATCTTTCCCTCAAATAATAGAACATCTCTCCAGTTCCCTCTCTAAAACAAAAGACGTAACAATGTGAATAGTTCAGAAAACTTTAGATAAAACCTGAGTTCCTTTACTGAACAAGTAAAAAGGCAATAAAATCGATTATCCCATATGTCTAGTGGAGCTGGTCTGTGCTTGTTATGTTCAAAGACACCAGAGCACATAGTGGAAGCAGCAAGATCATGAGGGTTGGAGGAACATAGTTCACACCTCTTCCAAGGGTATGGAAAGCAGGAGGAACTGAGAGTCACTGTTCAGACATAGGAGACAGCCTAGGGAAAACAGTCTTCACTTATCTTTCCACAGAGCTTCTTATTTCCATGTGCAGCTGCTGTGACATTGCATTTGCTTTTGTCTCATGGAGAAATTATCATGTAAAACTCTCCCAGAACCTGATCCTGATGCTAATGAATGTTTTTGGTTTTTTTTTAGTTCAGTTTTTTTTGGTTTGTTTTTTTTTTTTTTTT
>VZRX01022192.1:94835-115504 GCA_013398075.1 Notiomystis cincta | reverse complement strand
CCGGCAGGGGGAGCCGGCAGCGAGGCGGAGTGCCGCGGCCGCCGGGCACCGCTGCCGGGGAGCGCTGCCGGCGCTCGGAGCCCGTCTCGGGCATTGCCCGGCCCCACCCCCGAAAGTCCACCGAGCCCTTCAGAGCGGGCGGCCGTTCGCCCCGAAGACGGTGCTGTTTTCTCGGGACCAGAAAAAACAGACGGGCAGGGAGCCGCATCTGCAGCGTGGCTGAAGCCCGGACCGCGGGTGCTCCGCGCAGCGGGACCCCCGCGCCGCTTTGCCCTCGGGGTCGCACCCGCGGGAGCGCCTTCTCGCCCAGGAGAGTGAGGTGCGTTGCTGTCGCTGAGCCCCGGCTGCGGAGAGGCAGCCGCTGGCGCCGGAACGTTTCGGAGGGGTTTTGTCACACTTCAGCAAGTGAAGTTTGCTTACGCTCATCTTCTGGTGAGAGTAGAAGTGTTATGAAAGGCACCGGCAGTTGTCTGAGAAACGTGTGTTTTCAGCGGGATGTTTGCGTAGTATGATTTGAAACCCCGATGTACTTTTATTCTCGCTGTTATTTAACCGGACGGTCTTCGGTCTGTGGCGTGACTGTGTTTCGGCACTTTCTCAATCGGGGGGTTAAGAGTTTACCGTTCCGCAGCGATGCAGCTGGAAACACCTCAGTTGTATACATCTATCATTCTGTGAGGATTGCTTACCTGATAAATGACAGCTATTAGGGTTTGTTGTATCATTCCAGATGCTGAGTGTGCATTGTAGATTGACACAACGATAACCTGCCCGGGATTATTCCTGGGGTGCAGCTGGAGTCGGGGAACTCAGTGCATCTGTTCCTTCTGCAACCCGGACTATTGGCAGGAGATGTCTGTGCATGCAGACACACGCAGCCTTGTGAAGACAGTTAGAATTTGCAAGATTATAGCTGGGAAAAACACCCTAAAACTAAAACATGTTGTTAAAGTTATAGTGATAGCATGTTCCAGGAGCCCTAAAGTAGTGCTTCTGAAGGTCTTACTTTCTGAAAGCTGACTAACCACTCTTGGTTTGAATTTTGGTGTAAAAGGCTGATGTGATGCTAGCCCGGCTAGAGTACTGTAAAGTAGATTTTCTTTCATAGTAGAAATTGCACTCAAATCTTACTTCTAGGAGTTTGAGCATCCCCTGGTTGTTATATAAGGCTGACTCAGTTCAGTAAAGTTTGACTTAGAATTGTTGAACTTGCTGATGTCATATATATAACACATAGTCAATCAAAAGCGTACTGCTGCCTTGAAAGGCTGAGGTATGGCCTTGGGTACTTTGCTTAGTCTAGTGAAAGATTTTGGTAGATTCCTGGATTTTGTGCTGTGTTCCCACCCTCCTCTCCAGCAGGTACCGATAATATAATTTTATTACATTTACTAATGAATTCATCTCGTTTTCTCATTTTAATGCTGAACAGCTGTGAGAGTCCTGCTGAGAGCTGAGGTTTTGCTCTGGAGTGTGGCAGTTTACTTCTCTGTTCGAGAGGTTGTTTTGAACTAAGTAGTGTAAACACTGGCTTCTGAGTTGTACTGCTTATTCCTTGGGATGTTGTAACAGATTTGTTTTGGTTGACAAAGCTGAAGGCATTAATATCTCTGAAGTGTCTCATTTCTTTTAATCTTTAACTAGTGCTGTTTTCGTAAAATGCTTATAGGTAGTAGGAGTGCCTGTGCACTTTGTAATGATCCATAAACATGGTTGTAGCAGGTTTGTTTTACTCATTTCCTGTTGGGCAGAGATGCAGAGGGTGGTAACTGTGTATTGCTGCTGTTTTCAGAAGAAAGAGTTGTGTGGTCGTTTGTTTTTCACTTTCTTTTCCCCCAGCTACTTAGGGAAACCACGTGGATTCTGACTTCTGTTGATATAGTCTTGCACAAATACAGATTTTCAATGAATGAAGTTCATTACTTTTCAGGGAGTAGCTGTACACTACAATCTATGAACTGCAGACATACAACATAATTCTCCTGCAAATTTTGGTTTTTGTGTTAGAGGTTGCGTGCAGGAATTCAGCCAAGAGAGCAGCTGAGCTCCTGGGGTGAGCAGGAGCAGAGAGACCCGTTTCTGCCCTCTGGTCTGCAACAGCTTTATCAGCAGTGTTGGCTGGTCTGATTTCTGTGCTGTGGGACACGTAAGTGGGTTGCTGATACTACTATCGGTTGATAGTAGGTGTGTACTACCAGTGCTATCTGTTGATAGTGGGGAGGAGGGTGTGTGAAATCTGATACTGAGCTACTTCGTGTAAAGCAGTATCTAGTAATTGGTTAGTATGTTGTGATGATGGACTTCTGAATAGCAGTGAAATACGATTTAGCTTTAGATTTAACATCTGGTTTATAAAATTTTGATATGCTCTTGATGTTTGGTGTAATGTATGTTCTGAAGTTACTATGGCTCCTGAGATGAATTGCTATTGCTGTGGCCGTAATTATGGAAAGCAGCACTGAGGAGCTTCTCCTTTTCTGTAACATCATTTTATGGGAATGCTTAATGGGCATTCTTGTCAATGCAGAGTTCTCCAAATTATCGTTAATCAGTCTGTTTCTCTTTATTATCATCCTTTTATCCTCTTTGGCGTGTGTGTACATTCCGATTTGGAAACAGTGTTAAGTTGCAGCCTGTATGCTCGTTCGCTCCTAATGTGTTTTGCAAAGCCGTAGCTGCTTCAAAAGAACGAGTTCTCGGGGTTTTTTTGTTGTGTTATTTTGTTTTGTTTTCGTCAAACACTATAAACATTTTTCAAACAGACCCTTTTGACGTGTGTTTGCCAACTATTGGCGGCGGGCTGGATTTAATTTCCCGGCTGCAGCATTGCAGCTGTGACCCGTGAAAGGCAGGTGGCACTCTGCTCTCTGCAGTTCTTACAGACACCTGGGGAACGCCACAGCCCGAGCTCTTCGCTTCAGGTACCGTTTGCTGGTAAATCCGTTGTTGCTAAAACGGCAAATTGTTTTCCAAAAAAAGAGGCGGGGGGTTTTATTTGAGTTTTCTTTGTAAATATGTCCTAGGATTTATTTGAGAAATTTGCCAGTTTGCATCTAACTATAGCACGTTTGCTTAACATTTGTCAGGAAGGTAGCAAATGTAAACCAAGTTAATGATCCCTAAACTGTGGCCTAATTAGTGTCCTCTTGATTTTTTGCTAGAATGTGCCTTCCAAAGTACGAAACAGGCAAATATTTTGTCATTTAGTGGATTTGTTCATGCATCTATTCTCAGATTTGTGTTTTCCCTGGGGTACTTTGATGCAATCCAATTGTCTGTGTAGTATCAACTCTTTATCTCCATACATAAATATATTAATAAAATTAATCTCCTTTTGGGGAGACTGATTTTGGAAGAAATTTCTTAGTGTCCCAGTATATATTAGAAAGTCAGGCAACTCACAAAAGAGCTGATGTTTGTCAGTGATAGTAGCAAAAAAGTGGAGTTGATACATAGTCTGCACTGAGGCCTTTGCAGTGAAACTCTTGAGTTTAACTCAACTGTTGAAACTTATCTTTTCAAATATTATCTTTTCTTTGCCAACAGTTTGAATGACTTGTTCAGAAAGTTTAAATGCTGTGTAGCATGTCAGCTGTGCTATCATTCCCAGACTTATCTCCAGTTAGCTTATCTGTGTTATGAAATTTCTTGCATGATAGCCAGATAATACAGCTTTTCATTCCTCTTCCACTTTTTCTTTTTAAAATCAGGATATATCCCTGAGCTCCAGTATACCTTAGAATTGTTGGGTCTTAATTTCTGACAGAACTGGTCAATCTTTTCATGGTTACCAACCTCAGTAATGAAGATTAGTTTCATTTAGGGGATGTTGATTGAGCAGCTCTAAATCTTTGGCTTATAATATTCTGATTTTTTTAATCCCTTGCTAGATGAATGGCAACACACATCAATTTTGTGGTATTTGTTTGGTTTAGGAGAAGCTCAGAGAAATTTTAACTTTGAAAATGCTGAAATGCAGCCTCATTCTTAGGCATTACTAAATACATGTGGTGAATGAATAAGAGAACATGTGATGGCTGCAGGATTGGTTTATAATGTGAATTGGTTGGGCTAAAGAAATGGGCTGCCCTGTGAATTATATTGATTTTCCCACTTCTTTTCCCCACCTGTCCCCAAATTTCAAAACTGAGCTGCTGTCTTTGGTACTGTTGTCCTTCTCTGAATTGCTAGAGTTTCTAGTTGGAAACCCAGACTGCTATTGAAAGGTGCTTTCTGGTCAGACTTAGATTTAACTGGGAATCAGGAATGCTTAAAATAAAGTTAGCTATAGGGCCTCTGTAGCTAGGGAGAGAATATTTTAATAATTTTGGGCCCTATTCTTTTGACCCACAGTAATCTTATGACTGAATAAGTAGTTTCTGTTACTGGTGAACTACAGACAAAGGCATGAGAATAAGTATTTGTTTGTAGTTTTAGAAGTTATTAGTTAGTTGTTCTTCACTGTTTTTTCTTCAGCTTAAAGTTTCTTCAGAAATTCCCGTTGCCTTTTTCTTTCACTGTTTGTACATGTTTTTTTTCATCATCTCTGTAATTTGAGTGACCTGCTTTCACTGGGATCCCACTAACATTTGCATTGGCAAACCCCTCTAGTGATGAAGGGCACCCATGGTACATGGCTGAAATGACCTTCTTGTGGGAGCAAATGTGTCTGCTGACCTTGTCTGATAGTGAAATCACCAAGTACTTGAGGAAAAACTCCTTGCCTTGCCAGTTACAGGAAGATGGGTCATGTGCATTGCTTTGTGTCTCCCAAAGTCTGGCAGAGTTTTAGGGTTTCTTTACTAAGTCATAGTCAGAGCTGAGGACTGTGGAAAGAGATTGTCCACAGTCCTTGGGCTGTTACATTACTTAAAATGAGTTCACTTGCTGGCGGTCTCTTCTCTTGATGGTCTCTCTTGCTTTCTTATTCTGAACTTGCAGTAGGGATATATGGTTGTTCCTAGTTTTTGCCATATAAACTGTGTCTTTGTAGGCCAAATTTTGGCTGCTTCTCACGCTCCAGTGAATGCTTTTCCTTGTTGCTTTTTACACTTAAGCAATGATACTGAAATATCTAGGAGACAGTATGTACACAGAATTGTTACTAGTGTCAGATGTTATATTACTCAGTGCTGCAAGATGGGACTCCTAGCTTAGCCAAAAGATGGGATTTCAGCTTTGGACAGTTTTCTGATAGTGCTCTTCAAGGTGTATCAGCTTGGGGTAGGCCAAGAGCCTGATGACTCCTACAATCCTCATCAGTAGCTGTAATGCTGGAGTTGCTAAAGATGATTTTGGTAATGGGGTTGTCTGTTGTGCTTGTTTTCTGACACTGTAAATCCATGTCCTGGCTCTCACTTGATAAAATACTTCAGAAAAACCCAACCAACCAGAAAACACCCTTAATTCCTGTCCTCTATTAACAACTTCTCTTTGTGACCTGAACTCCATGGTGTGCCGTGTTTCCCGAAGGCAGGTGGATATCGATGGAGGATGCTGTGCCATCTGAGAGTCAGAGAGTGCTGTTCTACCTTTTTGTCCTCCTTGGAAATTCTGAGATTTTGTCAGGCAGTTGCCTGCTGGGTCCTTTTAGTTGTGCCAGGGTAGCTATTCATGTGGAACCACAGTGTAAACGGTGTTGGGGAACTGATCCTCTTAACACGTTGCCCTTGAAGTACCCATGGCCACCAATCCCAGGCTCCACAGGCACTGGTCTCAGTGTAACTGCAGGTGTGCAATGGCTGTTGTCAGGTGAGGAAGGAGGGGACAGGAGGATTCTGTGTTTAGAATAAAATTCTGGTTGGTCCCTCAGATAACAGTGAAATGTACAGGATTTTGCCTTAGTGTTTTAGAGTATATCCAGACATCTTTTTGTGATGTCAGCTTTGTAACAGGCAGCAAGCTCTCTTGGGCAGGCTGCAGATGGACTGAGGCACAGCTGTGTGCCTGTTTTCACCAGTAGTCTAAACTCTCCTCCTGAGGAGTGAGGCACCTGAGAGGCAATGCCTCGTTGCATTGCCCTCGAGTGTGTCAGAAGTGGGGAAAGTCAGGGTAATAACCTGTTAAATACTGAAGTTCAGTCTTCCAGAGCTTGTCTGCCAGACCTTACTCTATTGGAAAATGATAGTGGATTCTGATCCATGCTGTTGGAATTGCCACAAACCCCTTCTACATTTGTGTGCCAGGAGCCTGAGTTCATGTGTACAAGTTCTAGAGACAGGCAAGAGGTGAGGCTGGTGTTTGCAGGAAGAAAAACTTCTCTTGCTGCATATGGGTAGAAGTCCTAAAATGCTGCTACCCTGGGCTCTGGAGACTTGTCTTACTGATGTAATTCTGTTGTAAATCTTGGTCAGGGTTTTCTGACTTCCTTGAATTCTCCAAGAAAGTTGCTAGATTTTCCAGTTTATCTTCTTCTGCTCTCTAAGCGCATAATATCAGGCTCTTTACCTAAGCATTAGTTAAATCTTTAATGTAGAAGACAAACCAGTTAAGCTTGGGCATCATCCTTTAATGGCTGGTTACAAAAAAAAAAGGTAACTATTAAGAGCAGCAAAAAGAGATCTAAGCTCTAGAGCTGAAGTGCTCATCTTTTTGCCATTGTTGTCTAATGTTTTAAATTAAATTAATGGTCTGGGTGGAGGAACTTGGTTTTTTTCCTCCAGTACTATGTCTTTAAGTGAATTTGCAAGTAGCTTGGATTAGAAAATTCCATTTTTGCTCACTTATCTATAACTGTCAGAGGAGATTGTTTTGCACATTTATTTAATCTGAAGGCCAATGAGATCAGGATCGAATTTTGAAGAAAAATAATCTTGAACTAGAGGTAAACACTTAATTGTGATATTTAACGTGAGTCTTTATATTTTTTTTCTCTCAGAACCATAATCATAAAGCACTCTTAAAATAACTTGAGCAAACATGTTATTTTTCTTAGAGTACCCCTCTGAACTCATTGCTGGCAATGGCTATCTGCCTCTTGGGAAAAGGGCACGTTAGTCTTTTTATAGGATGACTGTTGACAAAGCTTGTCCTTCAGCCTCACTTGTAGAGCTGCTGTATTGTAATTGTTTCTTATTACCAGAAGGCTAAAAAAAGATCTAGTTTGTTTTGGAGGCATATCACTTATATTTTAATAAGAGGAAATATAAGACTTGTTTAACTGGAAATATAGGGAGCTCCATTTGTTTGTGAGGAACAATTCATGTGCTTAAACTTACCTTTTAAATTTACTGTGAATTTTGTATAAACCAGATCTGATTTATAATTTCATATGTTTGTATATTTTTAGGATTTAGCATTTCCCTTAAAAAAGTCATTTAAACAAGAAGTTTGGTTTTTTTTTTCCTGTTACTCTCACCAACCTTGATCTTTTTCATAGGCCCCAAATTTCTAACAATGCCAACACTTTGGCAGCTTTGAAAATGGCATTCCAAATGAGTGGAGCAGTTGACACCAGGCCTGTTCCCAGCTCTGTACACACAGTGACACTTTCAAAGATTTATCTGTAGCCATAGATCTAGTCTAGAGATCCTGATTGCAGATGAAACCCGAAGATCTAGAGATTTCTGATTTTAAATAGCTGCTTTAGTTTGCTTCTTGCCAAGCCAGGTGCTTGTCTTCTTTTGCCCCTTTCTACATCTTGAAAAGTGTTGCTTTATGACATCTGAGTGCCTTGTCTCCTTCTTGATTATTTGGTCTGTTATTTAACTGAAGCTTTCTAAGCCTTATAAGAAATTTTGCATGTGTTGAGTGTTCTTGCTTCCACATAAAAATTTATTTCCTACAAATCAATCTTCATTTGAAGAATGGTATTTGTGTTTGTATTAATATCTATAGATAGTTGATAATTGGAATGATCAGTCTTCAAAAAAAACTCTTCCTGAATATAATTTGTGTTGTCTTTTAGGTACTTCTAATGCCGCCTTTCATCCCAAAACATTAAGAACAAAAAACCCCACAGCCTTTGGCTTCATAATAGCATCTGGGTTTACTTCCATAATTGTATTATTTAAACAGCATTTGGGCTTATAACTGTAGTCTTTATGTGGCAAAATGTGGAATATGTAAAATTTTCTTAAGAAAGAATGTTCATTGATATTTCATCTTTGTATACTTTCAAGCCTAACCAATGAGAAGGGAGATTTAATCCATGAAACAGCAGCAAACAAGCAGGCTCTAAGTGATATCCAGGTGTTAGAAGAACAAATTACTTGTCAGTAGAATTGCCCTGTTAAGGTTTAGGGCTTGACATGCTTCAGTGATCTCAGATCTAGGGGGACGTTGACAAGATTGGGGAGAAGGATGCCCACTGTTGGTAGTGGACACAAAGAATGAGGGATTTAAGGGCCACAAAGACATCTGGCAGAACTCCCAAGACAGTGAAGAAACAAACAAATCCAACTCAGCAACTGTGCTGAAATCAGCTCTGTCTGGGTAAAAGGTAACTCTGGCAGGGGCAGATTGCAACCACCAACTCACAGACCAGCAACCCAATAAACCTAGCAACTTAAGAGAAACACTGAGCACAGGACTAATTAGCATAGGAAGCAATTTACCCAAATTAATAAGAGAACTATGTAACTGGTAGCCAATGAACACTAATTCCCTTGTTTGCTAAAATGTATAAATTGTGAAAGGTTTTGATAGTTGGCATGCTTGATTTGCATAGTATCCCTGAGCACCCAGACTTGTGCAACTCTGAAATAAATAATATTTCTCTTGAGTGTGTAATCATTGGCTTGTTGCACACTGGGTAACGAATCCAGTTTTTCTGGACAACATTTACACGTCGGTCGGAAAGTATTGACAGAGGAGCTGTTGCATCAATTTTCCATTATCCAGTCTTTTTTTGGGGTATACCTGGCTGGTTGAAAATGAATGGAAATATAGCATCCTTGCCCCAAGGCATCTATGGATGGAATCAGTTTTGTCTGGTGTGATCACTTCCAGTCATTTCACTGTAGCTCAGCATGGGAAGTGAAGGATGCAAGTCAGTGTGCGGAATCATTGAATTGGTAAGATACTTCTCGTACTTCTGGCAGTATTATTTTTATACTTGCAGTCCTGTAGACAAGATTCTGTAGACTGTAGTTTGTATTTAAATATCAGCTCTGAACTATGTTTTTTTTTTAAACCTTTCTTACTTAAAGTTCTACTTCAGTAACTCCTGAAAGATTTACTACTAACTCTTGCCAAGCTTCTAATGTTTCCAGACCTGTTGGAATGAGTCCAGAGGAGAGCAGAGCTGGAGCACCTCTCCTGTGAGGACTGACTAAGAGAGCTGGAGCTGTTCAGCCTGGAGAAGAGAAGGCTCTGGGGAGACCTTGTGGCACCTCACAGTGCCTAATGGGGGCCTACAGGAAAGCTGAAGAGGCACTTTTCACAAGGGCATGTAGTGACAGGACAAGGGGTAATGGCCTTAAGATAATAGAGGACAGGCTTAGATTAGATATTAGGAAGAAATTCTCTACTGTGAGCGAGGGGGTGAGGCACTGGAACAGATTGCCCGGAGAGGTTGTGAACTCCCAGGCCCTGGAGGTGTTCAAGACCAGTCTGGATGGGGCTCTGAGCAACCTGGTCTGGTGGAAGGTTCTCTGACCATGGCAGGGGGTTTGGGACTAGATGATCTACCTGCAAGGAGGTTGTAGCAAGGTGGAGGTGGGCCTTTTGTCCCAGTCATCTAGCAACAGGAGAAGAGGAAAGGGCCTCAAGGTGTGCCAGGGAGGTTGAGGTCAGACGTAAGGAAGAATTTCTTCACTGAATGGGTGGTTAAGCATTGGAATGGACTGTCCAGGGAAGTGGTGGAGTCACAGTTTCTGGAAGTGTTCAAGGAACCACTGGATGCTCTTAGTGCTCTGTTTAGTAGACAAGGGGGTGTTCAGTCAAAGGTTGGACTCAATGACCTTGGAGGTCTTTTCCAACCTTAGTGATTCCATGATCTTTAAGCACCCTTCCAACCCTAATCATTCCATGACTTAATGATTCTGATGTCTTATGCAGAGTGGCATAAAGAAGGCTGGAGACACAAGCTAATTGCCTTCCTCTGGCATTTCTGTTGGTTGGCAGCTGCCTGTAACCTGCAGGTGACATGTTCAGTTTGCTCAAGGTTCTGACTCATCAAAGAAAAATGAAGTATAACACATCTCTGCAGTAAAACCACAGTGTTGATAGATACTTTAGTAATGTGTGACAAATGTATATGAATTAAATGAAGGCTGTGATAGACAGAACTCATTTGAGCAATAATTTCTGTGTAGAAATTGAGTGGGGCTCAGTGACCAAAATTATTCTAGCTAGATAACTGGTTCATAGTAATGCTCCTTCCTGACAGTACAACTGATTTAAAATATTTGTATTAATAGTAAAATATATCTGTGACACTTGTAATTTCCTAAGGAACTCTTTGCAAATGGAATTCATAAAAGCTTCCTGATTTACTCTGTGAACAGTCAAAATTAGCCTTGCCTTAAAGTTCTTACGTGTATATTAGGGGTGCTTGCTTAGGGGTAGGCTTTTTTCCCCCTCTCTACACACATGCATTCACCACATTTTTACAGCCCATTCCAGTTTGTCAAGCAGTGGCACTGGCTAGATAATAGATAATAATCTCTTCATTTGTTTAGTCAAATTGCTGCTGTAGTATCCCCAAAAGCAATAGTGGAAGGACAAGAGAGGCCCTTCTGCTGGGAAGAACTTACCAGCTTCAGTCCAGTAATTAGTGCACAAGACCGTTCCAAAGAGAAAGTGAATTGAAACAGATCAGGACACTGTTCTGATAGTTGATAGTTTTATTTTGAGCTCTGAAGAGCTCATCTCTTTGAAGAACAAAGAAATATTGGTATCAAATATTGATTGTGTAGTATCCAAAATTAATAAACTTTTTAACTTAATTCTGGCAAGTTGGACTGCAGGGATAAATGCAGCAACCTTTGCTGGAGAGTGACAAGAAGTGAATAAAAGAAATGTCATTTGAATTAATCTTTCGTGATTAGTGGGATCTTTTAAAGGCAGATATGATTAAGTGATTTAACTGGATTCAGAAAATACAACTGAATCAGAAGAATTTTTGTAAATTTGAAGTTATGTTACTTTAGTTGAAGCAGAAACATGGACAGGCTAATTGGACTACACTAATGCACACAGACACTTGAGGTTTTAATATGCTTTTCTAAAAGCTGATGAACACAGAGAGTGCAAATGTTTCTCCATAGTTTGCCTCTGATTTGATGGTATATCTTGTCATGCACTCTTACTACAGGCTGTGATTAAGTCTCTGTGTTCTGTGAGATTTAAGTGCAGTTGTTATGTTTTAATTTCTAAATTCTTCAGGTTCTGCTGCCTCAAACTGCAGTTCTACAGTTCAGAACTGTAGTTCTGAAATTGACATCAATAGGTCCTAGTATGTTATTTCAGATAATGTGCAGTAATATGTTGCTTTTGTAGGGCTCTTAATTAAAGGTTAGGTTACTTAATGTTAATGAAGAGGGGTGGAATATTGAGGGTTGACATTTAGTACTGCTTCATTAAAAAAATGGAAATAAAAGCTCCACACTGTTCATCATGTATGTTTTAGATTAGTAATGCCAATTTTATTATGCTCTGTTGAGCTCCTTTTTGCTGTGTGTACATTTTAAGGCAAAGCCAAATCAGAATATCTCTTGCTTTACTGTTTAGTAATTGGGCTCAGCTCTGCTGGATGTGTCCTGTGTGGGACAATGCCTAAGGTGCAAGGCAGGCTGGGGTACTCCTGCATTCTGCTTCTGGGTTAAATGTGTGTGAATGTATTAATGAACAAATGATTCTCTGGCAGTGCTGGTGCAGTGCAGTTAGCTGATCCCTCTCTGCCTCATCCATCCACCATAAGAACCTGTTGTGAATTTTGTAACTAGGTGGAATTCCTCTTCTCTGCTTTCACTCTGCAGTGACTCAGCCAAGATGGGGTCCCAGCAGGTGAAATTGTGTCTGAGCAAGCTGAAGGTTGCCATCAGGAGGTTGCCAAAAGTCCTGTTACTGCTATCACATCTGAGACATGCAGGTCACCTTTCCTGCACTGCCATCGCCCAGGCTGAGTGTATTGCTGTCACTGAACTCTGAGCAAGCAGGGGGCTCGGGCTGGCAGGAGCCTGCTGGCACTCATGGAGCTGTCAGTTTTTTTTCCTGCTGCTTTGTGTCCTCAAGCTGAGGACAGAGAAGGGCAGCTGCTGTTGTGTAGGCGGTGGGGTT
Source organism: Notiomystis cincta (assembly GCA_013398075.1). NCBI lineage: Eukaryota > Metazoa > Chordata > Aves > Passeriformes > Notiomystidae > Notiomystis > Notiomystis cincta. The sequence continues at coordinate 103,282 of VZRX01022192.1, read as the reverse complement.
TTTTCGAGGAGCAGAAATAATGTTGTAGGTGGTGGGCAAGAGAGGAGAAACAGGTGGTAGAAATAGGAGGTGGGAGAGGATGTTTTGTGTAAGTGGGAATGGAAGGCTTGAGAGGAAACCAGAGCCTGTGTGCCGTAGGAAAACGATGTGGTGGGAGCTAGTAGATGGGCAACTGCAAAATTGTGAAAGCCTTTCTCCCTTCTGTCCAGCACAGCACACCTGGCACCCCACTGGGGGGCACAGTGTCACCCTCTTAGTGTCACCCTGAGTGCTACAGCATCAGACTCCCTGTGGACTGGATCAAAAGCCAAGGTTCCAGCTAACCATATCCTCTGCTGCTGCACTGCTTTTCTTAAGCACTTAGAGGTATACACTTAGCTATGAGTGCTTAACACAGAGTTTCTCACACGCATAAAAACTGCGTGAAACTTGATGGCTGCGTTCATGTAAAACATTGTCAGGCAGGAGGAGCTGCTATATAATAGGAACTACAGAAACTGAGTTCCAAGATTGAAAACTGGGTCAGGCTAATTGAAGTAATGTCACTAGCTCTGAGGATGGACACTGTTCTCATTTACATGTTGAACGTCTGTGGATCTATAGGGATTTCAGCTGCTCTCCAGGTATGAACTTCCATGTACTTTGTTTTTAATTTGTTTTGTGTTTCTTTTGTGAATTGTTATCTGCTTTGCAGTAGAAGTCTAACATGGATGATATGATCCTGTAGATGTGTTATGGAAATAAACAAGTTAATTTTCAGACTTAAAAAAATGCATCCTGGTTTCTGGAACCCAAAAGATATCAGCAAATCCATCCCATAAGCTAAAGCATGTACTCAGTGATGACAGCAGTGATAATGATAAGTTTGTTTTATATCTTGGACAGAGGTCTTTGGTTTATTGTGGTTACTTCATAACCTAGAGCGAGACTCTTTACTCTCCACCTTTTATTTCTGAAAAAATAAAACTGTAACATTTTTAACCAAAGCAATCAAAAAGCCAATCTTTTCATTTGTCTGAGAACTTATGATCATCAGAAGACCTATGAAATATTAATGCTTAGTTTCGTGTGGGAACACAGTTGAAATAGGTTAGAAAATCATGGTGGACTTCTGCCTGAGTTCTGTTTATTGTGGTGAATATGGAACACAAAATATTTGCTTAAATTATCTGTAATACAAAGTGTACTCTGAGATAAAGTAAAAAATTCAATACAGCTTCTTTATTCCACTGTCAGCACATCCGGACTTTCCCTTTTCCCCTGTGTCTTTAAATATCTTCTTAAAAACCTTTCAAAGGTAGTTTTATTAACTTAACATACTGCAGATGTTGCTAGCTTGAGAAATAAGTCACAATGACTTGTAGTATTGTGTCAAAAATATCATTTAGAGGCTTAGAATGAGGGGAGCAATTAATGAACAGTCTTCAGTACGAACAAATGTCAGAGGCTCCTCCAGGGCTAAGCTGCTTCTGTGCCATATTCATTAATTGCTCTTTTGAACAAAGTTGGTGTTGATGAGTGGGTTTAATTAAGCATACCTGAGAAAATCCACAAAACCAGATCAGAAATATCAGAATGAAAAATTTACATTTAATTTAATAAATAAAGATTTATTCATTCTCAGGAGGTTTTGTGCTTCATGTAACTGTTCCTGGCTGACATTTCTCCCTAACTACTGCCTTGTCCCCACTGGAGAGTGGCAGAAGATGTGTCTTATGGTTTGCTTCAGGATGCATGCCAAATACCACGCTCATATTTAAGTCTTTATTATTAAATATGTATTAAATCTGTCATAATGGAAGACATCTCTCAGAACAGTCTCAGTCTACCTGTTGAAAAATGGCAGGAGAGGGAAGAAGCACATGTGAGTAGAAAGACAGAAATCTTAAACTGCTAAAGCTCATTCCAAAGTTGCTGACCCTATACCCTCGTTAAAAATAGCTCCTTGGNAAAAAAAAAAAAAAAGTAAATCTGGATTGTTGAATGTATTTAGTGGATTATAGCTCTAAATTGAAACTTGGTGATGGTGGCCCCCCAAATCCATATTGTTATGTGAAATACAGTAATACATGTATCAGCATGGGTTCTTTGTTACATTTTTGATTCTATTTTGACACCTGGGAGAGTCTGCCTAGAAGGAGAAGGCTTTTTTATGTATCTTTTTTCTGTGCATTGAAATGAAAATGGCAATAATATATATAAAAATATACATAAAAATACTATTATTTTGTGTTTTGATGAGAAGGCTCAGGTGAAGGGGGATGTTTTTTAGTTATACTGCTTTTAGGTATTTATTTTGGTTTTATTTGTACGTTTCTATTGTGTAAAGTCAATCAGAATATGAAGAACAGTTTGGTGAGAGTACTCATAGTTTGCAGTTTTGAGCCAAGTGGTAACTGGAAGCTTTAATAGCCTTTCAGTACCACTTCAGAAATGGAGATGTGCCATTGGACAGACATGTCAGAACTTAGTAAAAATAACATATCCTACAGAGGGCATTCATCCAGAAACCTAAAATTAGCATTGAATCCTGGATATAGTACTGCAGGTGGTCACAAGCCTTGAATTGTATTCAGCACCCTCTGTTATTCAAGCAGGTCTCAACATACTTATTTTAAATATTTTATGGTTTTATGCAAGGCTGCCTTACTGTTATCACTGTTCTTTATGTGGCATCAAAATGTGAAACGTGCTTTGTAGGAATTAAAACAAAGCTTTAGCCAGAGATGTTTAGCATGGTTCTGCGTGAATGGAAGTCAGTGGCACAATTCCAGCTGACTTCAGCTGGGAGTATTAGTAGATCCTGACTGCTTTCTGATAATATATATAAACATGCAGCCAGTTGGCAGGTTTGAGTGTGATTTATTTCACATTATTCTGTTTCTCTTGTAGCATTCCAGTAGAGTTTGGCCAGCTAAGCTTGGAGAGAAGAAAAGTTCTATCCCTGAATTTGGGGAATGTAAAGCTTGAGGAGAAACAGAGCTGGAGTATTATGGTTTGATTAATTACTTGAATATTTATGCAAATTGTAGTAGGTTATGATGAGTGTTGTATGGGGAAAGTCTGTACTCGACTTTCTTTCCATTATTCTGCCCTTTTCTTCCTGTTTCTGGAACAATAGCAGGACGTAGGATTTTTAATGACTGTGGACAGCAGATTTCTCTAAAACCCACTGGAATGACCTGTAGAAATAAGACAGGATTTTCTTATGACATGTTTAGTGAGTACAGGTGTTAGTTATGGTGTTTGTTTCGAGGCAGGCTAACAAGAGCATATGTTCCTCACTCTCTCTGTCGATGTCTGTGGGTGTGCGGGCAGGGTGTGCGGGAGAGACGACAGAACTGTGTGTGTATGGAAATATTCTCCTGGAGGACAAACACCTAGGAGAAAGAGGGTTTCCTTTATTAGTTACATTTTGACTATAAATTACCATAATTTTTTAGTTTGGAGTATATTATTTAGTATTCTGGAGGTTATAAATAGACTTCTGACTTTTAAATACCATCTTTAAGTAAGGTGAGAGACTGCTGCTTCACATTTTCAGATTCATCTGCAGATCTTTATTGCTTTGGTCACAGGTTTTTTTTACAGCAATTCCTTGTCATATTGAATACTTGTGAGTGTTCCAACAGCTTCTTGAGTGATACAAGAAATTCTTCATTCTTAATTTACATGGTGTCTGATGCTTTCATTACTTTAAATAATGAAAGAGTTTAGGTAATGCTGGGATGAAGAGTCTGGATTTTTAGGTGTAACATTCCATGAATAAAGAGAAAACCATTCATGTGTACTGAAGGGGACACAAGAAGTACACTGGGTAAGGCAGAAGTGTAATTTCTCCAAAGATTCATAGCAGAGGCTTATTCTGTTTTTTTTTCTGTGGTAGATTAGTGCCAGGCTTCAAAACGTTGATAAGATTGAGCAGTGCTTGTGCTCTGAAAGCTGAGAGGGGAGAGCCTCACACATATAAAATCTTTAATAAAGGTAATTTTAAGTGACTGTAAATGCATCATGCCTTTATGGAAATAGAAGTGCTCAGTAAACCTAAACCCAGTGGCCTAAGCAAGTTTGCTTTTTTAATTTTAAGTCCTTGCTATTGTAGGAACAAGAAGGAAAAAAAAAAAAAAAAAAAGAAGAAAAGAAAGCTCTTGCCTACCAAAATAAAAAAATGAACCTGGCATCAATGGGCCTGTAGTGTGATGTGGTGCCACAAGGATCTCTGTTTCTTACTTGCATTTTGGAGGAGCAAACATTACAGCCATGAAAGTGAAGGGTGTAACAAAGGCAGCAGCCACAATGAACATTAGTGCATTAGCTTGAGGCAGAAATGAGTTCTGCAGGTCTGGTTTACTTTCCAAGTGAAACTGATGTATGTGTGTAAATGCAAGCACTGAAGAGAACCCTCTAAGAAAGCATACAGTACAGGATGAATTTTGGAAAATCTGAATGCTGTGTCATGAGATCTGATGAAATTGTAGTTATTTTCTTAGCATGGTACCTACTATAAAGGCATATAAATAACAGATTTAAAAAAATACAGGCCTATAATGCCTTTCTCCTGTCTAGGGGAGAAATTAATTTGTACAAGCTGCTTGCAAAATCTTTTGTAAAGGAGTTCAGACTTGCTTCAGTGGAAGGTGGTGTATGGGTAAATAGGTCAATTATATCCAAGTTCAGTGAACATATTTAAAAAATAATTTAAAAAATTGAGCACTAATGAGCTTCTAATACTCTGATAAAGAAACAAATTCCATGCTGTTCTAATGTTAACCTGAACAGCAACATAAACAGTTGAGAACCACATCAGCGGCAGAAGAATTCAGAACAATTTTGCTTTCTCCAGTCTTTCTTTTTATAAAATTCTGGTTATGTTCTAAGATTTAGGGGGGAAAAAAAAAAAGAAAAAAAAAAAAGGCAACCACACCTTTCACCCCTTCCCTGAAAATGACCATTTTAATGCTTATTTCAACAGTTGTAGTAGTGGGGGCTAATGAAAAGAAAACTCTTGAAGGCTGAGCTTATTCATGGACTCTGCTTCCCCCTTAGCTTCTGTGCTTCTCAGTAAATGCACCCTGTGCAGGCAAAGCATTCTTGATTATATCTCTGAACAACCACATCTGTGGCTGAAATGGTTCATCTCTTTTTATAAAAAGGATTTAAGCTTCACAGAAATAAATTATTCCCATATTGTCGTTAGTTTTAACACTAATTTTAGACAAAGTTGCTTTAGATGTGGGGAAGAAAATTCTCCATCTTGTTTAGGTGACAACTGGAGGCTTGCATGAGAAGTAGAAAATTGACTAGTTCTTTATGATATGACATTTTAGGACAGATTGACAAACAGCTTGAATGACATTTGAAATGTGAGATGTTGTAAGAACTCGCTGCCTTTGCTATATGTAAACACTGCTGGGTAAAAACCAAGCTTTTATTTAAAAAAGAAAAACGATGAGGGAGAGAAGAGCAAGTTATGCCTTAAGCTATTTCCTTGTATGATTAACACCTGGACTGTCTTCAAAAAATGGCATGTCTTTCTGCTTTTATAATTTCAGAGTGTTTATTGACTGAGCAGTAGGGGACTTTTTTTTTCTTTATCTGATGCATTACTTAGTTCTTTGCAGCCTCCTGACTGTGTTAGGAAGCTAAAATTGCATTTTTAGCTATCGGACATAGAAATCATTAACAACATTTATTGACTGCTCAACACTCTTCTGTTATCTTGATGCTGTCAGATCACCCTTGCCCACTTTCTACAAAACATAATTGAAAACAATGAAATTTCTCAACTTTTGTGGACAGGTTACAGAGTGGAGAAGATTTTTATCTGAGAAAACCTCATTCAAGATGAAGCTATAAGAAGCTGCATCTGCTGGAGGTAAGAACATCTTTAACAAAGAAATCTCAACCAAAAAAAAAAACCGCTGTGTGCCTTTTCTGCTTTGTCCTTTGCATTGAACTAAGGGATGTTTTGCAGAGGTCAAATAACAAAGTTGTAGTGGAAGTGACACAGAAATCCATTAACACTGACTTCTAGATTTCTAGATTTCTAGATTTCAGTATCTGTAGCTTCCTTGCATAGCTCAGTTCAGTTTTATAGTGACAATTAATGCTCTGGTTTCGATTCTTTAGATTTGATTTATGAATGAAGCTCCTTTGAAAGAGCAGGATAGATAGCATTGCAACTGCTAAGGGTGAGGAAGTGAGTGAGAATAATTAAATGCAGCTTAAAAGTAGTCTTATTTATTGAAGAACATTCTCCATGAGGAGTAATAGTATCCTATCAACTAAGAAATGAAGAAAGGGTAAAGAGAAGATAATTTAAATTAAAAAGCAAAGAAATCTTTTAATAGACCAGAAAGTAGGACACAAAGCTTGAAAGCTAAAAAGAAAGCATACTGTAAAAATGTAAACTCTTTTTGTAATACATTAGCAAGTCGACATATTTCTCTTATATTTCACTTTGTATTTGGAACCAAAGCTACACACAGATACATCTTGCTGGAAATATGTGATTATTTTTAATTAGAACCTCACAAGTTTCTTTGCATATTAAATACAACAGAGGAGTTAGTAAATTGATGTATTAGAATGTTAGAAATAAAGTAAAAAGTCACTTAGATGGTTACAGTTGTTAAACACTGGCTTTGACAGTCTGGGTATCATAAGTTCTCCTGTGTTTTGGAGTACATGTGAAAATTGGGAATGGTGACAAAAATCTGCTTTCTAATGCTGTATAATAGTAGCAGTTGGAGCAAGCCTTTGGCCTTCTTGATATGGATTATGTCTGTTCTGAGGACAACAGGGTTGGAGCCTTCTTTTCCCCCTCCCTTCCCCCCTTTAAGTTAGGTGTTGGTAAAGAAACTAAAATACTAGCCCTTTTTGCTAAGCTTTGTTTCTCTTTATCACTTTTGTCTGTTTTTCATTTCATAGATTGTCCCTCCTCTGTAAATTTACCAGACAGGAACATCTTCTACACAGAAGTCCTGTACCATGAGACACTGGGAGCTTAAAATGCTCATCAGAGCTGTGTGTGTGAACTGTATTATTTGTCTTGGTCTGGAATGTGTCCTTATTATTACACTTTTTGAATGCTCCATGTGTCATATTGCCAAAGGAAAATAATTTTCCCTGCCACCTATTGCGTTTTGTTGAATTAAAGCAGATTTTACCAAATTTCCATCAGGTTGCGGTGCCGTGGCTGTGTGTAGATTAGATGCTAAAAATTGTGTGAGAAGGGTAAAAGGTTGAGAGGAGTGGTCAGGAAGTAGCAGGGTGTTGGGAGATGGGTTTGGAGTGAGCTGAGAGTGAAGAGGCTGATCAGGATGTGTGGGAAACGGGTAGGTTGTTCTCAGACAGAAGACACGGAAGGCTGGTATCAATTTGTTGGGAGGCATGTGATGCAAAATGAGACTCTGATGACTGTTTGAAGGTTTGAAAGCCATCTTTGACGTATTGTGAAATACGTGTCCTGTGACATTTCCTGGAACCAAGGGTGGCAATGCTGTCAGCTCCATTTTAGATGAGGTCTTCTAATTTTTTAATGTTGCCACTCTGTGAAAAACAGAAGGTAACACTTCTGCTGAGCACTGGAAGTGCTAAGGCTATAGGGTGCACAGGGAAGGTGCTTGAGCCATGCTGTAAATGGCACCAGGGCTGTGGTAGGGGGCCAGTGTGGGACTGTCAGGGGCCAGTGTGGGACTGCACGCAGAGCTGGTGCTGTTGGCACCCTAAATAGCTCTGAGGCACCGTCCTGTTGCATCAGAAGGAACTGAAGTGATCACCAGGCCATGCCCACAGTGGGAACTGCCTGCAGTGGTCCTCGGACAAAGGTTTGCCCTCCGCTCTGCTGAAGTGCCTGGGTTCTCCCTGGGGTTTCTGAGGCAGTTGTCTCTGTCACTGAATGTGAGCACAGAGGTAGACATACACTCACAGGTGTGGTGAACTCAAATTTACTGCCAGAACAGTGAATTCCAATCATTATGGGGCACCTGACATTTAAATAAAGAAACAAAATGCATCAGCCTGGATAATTCAACTTGCTGCATTCATACTCATCATTTTGGTTGTACAAGGGAGGGAAGGAAAACTTGCCCTGACATGAAGTGCCAAGTGCAGCCAGACACCAAACTGCAGCAGGTGTTCTTGGGGAATGAAGGATCTACAATTTGCAGGAAGCCTACTTGGGAGGAGTGGAGGGCTGTCTGCTGTTGAACAGCAAATTTACAACTACTTGCTGAAGCTTTTGCCAGGTGACTGTAGCTGCTGCTGGCCTCTTTGAAACATACAGAAGCTTGCTTGCTGTACCATTGTGATTAGAAAATATTAATTTTGTTACACAGTAAAATCCCTAATGAAAGGTTGACCATTTTCTGCCACTGTTAATTTCTAAATTTTTTTTTTTTTTTTTTTTTCAAATGTAATTTTTGCTATGATTACAGAAACCCAAA
>VZRX01022192.1:77093-94697 GCA_013398075.1 Notiomystis cincta | reverse complement strand
AGGTTTGCTCTTTTTTGCCCCTGTTTATTTTTAAATTTTTTTTTTTTTTTTTTTTTGCAAATGTAATTGCTGCTATGATTACAGAATGCCAAATTGAATTTGGGGACATATGCAATATTCTTTTACCACTAGTCTAGTCAAATAATTTTTAATGAGACAAAGAGCTCGTTGAGCACCCAAATTGGTTTGTTTACTTCAGTAGCCTAACTGCATTAAAATCAAAGAGCTTTCATGGGCAGGGGGTAATCTGTGTCATTGCTGGACACCATTAATCACTCCCTCGACTGAGGGCAACGCTTTTGAAAAGTGACTTATAGATGATTGAGTAACTTTACTCTCTACTCCATTAATAGTTCCCAGCAGGCTGCTAGTGTGCAATCATAAACATCTGTGCATTTGAAAGTTTCAACTTCCCCAAACAGAGACATATTTTACAAAGAAAAAAACAAAAGGGAAAAAAAAAAGGAGAATTTGTTTTTGCATGTGTGGTCTTCTGGAAAAAGGACTAGTGGAAAATGTTCATGCTTTAACTCTTGTATATTATAATATCATCTGAGTTTACCTTGAGGTCTTTATGCTCTTAATGGCATTAGAAGATTTTTTTTTGTTTAATTTGTTTTTGTTGTTTTTACTCCATAGGATCTTTCTGACATTTGATATCCAGTAACAAAAGAAAATGTATCCTGCTTGCCTAGTAACTCATGGTTGCTTGTGTTTTAACTGTATTTAAAATAAATGTAGCCATTTACTCCTAGATACTGCAGAGCGTGCATTACTTATTCAAAGCTGATGATTCCAGCTCTTTTGGAAACCAGCTTAACAGAACAGAGAACAAAAATCGTTTCTCCAGGCAGTCTGCTACTTCTAAAGTGGTCTTTTAGACAAGCATTTAATTAGTCAGGGAAAGAGTGCTGGGCCCTGACTGTGTTTCCTCCCTGCAGTGTCTCTGTGGTTCCTCAGCACACCTGTCCCAGGTGGGTGCTGCAAAGCTGTTGTGACCAGCACAGAGTCACTGAGTGAAGGTTGCTTGGGACTGGAACAGATTGTCCAGTCAACCACCCGTGTTCAAACCATATTTGTTTTCATTTAGCCTCTTCTAGCACATTTTACAGACTATCTCAACTTTTTAATCTTGAGGACTTCCAGTTCTTGTCCTACATATCCTGCAGGGTATTAATCCAAGACTAACATCTTAAAAGTGTGAGACTGATGGTGCTGTTTCACAATTCATTTCTCACTGTTCTCGCAGTGAAAAGACCTCAGCTAAGAGGATTTGATAGGTAGAAAAAAAGAGGAAAAAAAAGGGATGACCCAAAGGAAATAAGAAGAGGGAAGAATGCCTCCTTTATCGGTCAAAGATAATTGGTTCTGTACTGAATATGCTTTTTAAGTTATCTATGGGTGAGGATATGACAGGATTAATCAGTTTCATGAAGCAGTGAAAATTTACTGTGTAATTGAAAGGTGAAAGGTTTGCATCCGTTAATCAGATGGGTACTGGGGTAAGATAAAGATAGCCTTGAGTTAGAAGTCTAACAATTAATAATGAAAAGGAAAGTGAGATGAATTGTGTGTGTTCCCTGACAGCTATGCAGAATGGGACTCCTAGGTAAGTATCTGTTACTCCAGAGTATTTTGTAACAAAAAGTTGATGTGTAGTGGGAGAATAGGACACCTGAAGTTTCTGTTAAGTACATCTTTGACAAAGCTAACTCTGACTTGAGAAGACCGGGCATCTTTCCTCTTCCAGCATTGCTGCTGGGAGTGGGAAATGTTGGATGGATTCAGAATTCCTACTTGACTAGCAAGTGGGGAGACAGATTTTTCATGCTGTCTCAAATAACTTGTCCAGCTTCTTAGATGAGGCACCCTATAAGTTGCCACCTAACAGGATTTGTGTCCCTGAAAATTCTTCCTACCATTTTTTTTCCTGTGAGCTTCTAACCTGTTTAACTTCTGTGGCTTGTGGTTTAAATGTACTCATGACTGGTGTCCTGGACTGAGCACCCAGAGGGTGATGTCCAATTCTGAGCAGAATGTATGAGCTTTGAACTTTCTGAATGTATTTTGGCTTGTCATCTGAACTGGTAATTCCTATTGTTGGTAAGAAGATGGTAGGAAAAAAGCCTGGCTGGCAGAGGGATCATGTTATGCAATTATTTTTGCCTACTACATTCACATATTTTATCTGTACATGTGTTGCACTTCCTGTTTCCTTTTCTTTAGATTCAAAAAACTACTTGGTTATTGAAAGCAAATCCACAATAAGACAGAACTGTCCCATGTACAAATCCTTCTCTGCAGAATTTCTGTAGCCAGATGAATTTAAGCAGCTACAGTAGCAGTGAAGTGGCAAGGACTGCTCAAAAACTTCTTTGCCAAAGGAAATATTGTTTGGCATTATGTCTGGCCATACTGATGGTCCTGATCTTGTTAAATGCTTTCCACTACCCAGATTATTTAATATGTGTATATTTGTAATATGCAGGAGAGGGGCTTTGTGTGTCAAGACCAGGAAAATCAGTTTTGATCCCATCAAGGCAGAATCAATAACAGGAGGATCATTAGCTACTGGCACTTGTCCTGGAACATAAACTACAGTTGCTATTAAAAGAATGTGGCTGTAGATTAAACCTGTCTTTAGCATGAACATCCAGCAGAACATCATGAGGAGAGCACATAAATAGTATTTAAGTTTTAGAATCCTTTTCCTTTATAAATTTAAGGAAATTAAAAAATCTTACTTGTTCTGTGTGATTTTTTTTTTTCTCTCCTCCCACCTCCCCTAGTGCTTGTAGGTAGTGTTGAATTATTCAGCTGCAAATAGTTAGTTGTGAATTTATTCCTAAGATTCACAGTTTCATTTATTCTTTTTTATGTTTTCATTGTTAGTGACGGAAACTTGGTTACTTAACTGCTCTTTGTCTTCTCTGCTGCAGCTGTCAATGCCTGTGCCCAATTCTGCTGCTGGATTCAGTGATACAAAGCTGAGCTCCAGTCACCAGTGTTTTCTGTAGGCAGTGGGCAAATGATGAGATCCAGGAGCCACAGCCACTGGAGGCTGGATCGGGGCAGACACTGTCAGGCGCTGGCTGTGGAGGCTGTGCTCGCTCTTCACTTGAGAGTTGCTGGTTTGGGTCAGCTCTGAGCTTCTCTAGGGAAACTTTTCACTGCAGTTTCTGAGCAGCCACGCTGTGAAGGGCGTGGGGAGGTGTCCCTGCACCAGCCCTGGAGCATCCTGCGGGTGCACAGCGTGCTCCGGCTGCGCCTCCTGCGATGTCTCCGTACAAGTGAGACCTGGTGGCTGAGCTGCAGGATTGCTGCAGGATTGCTGCAGAAATGGGAGGCTGCAGCAGGTGAAATGTGCTCCACACGAGGCTACAGGTGCTCTGATTTGGAGCCTATGTCTTTAGAGACCACTGAAGCTAGACAAAGCCAAGCAGCCTTTAAGAGATGTAATAAAAACAGACAAGCATGTACATCTCTCTTCCTTGATGCCTTCATTACACCAATGGCTTGGAGGTGAGGCTGTAACTAATCCTCCAAAGTGTCAGCCTCCTTTGTTTATACCTGCTCTCTCATCTGACCAAAAAGTACAATCAAATGTTGTGCTCTTGCCTTAAGTTTCTTCTCCATCTACCTTTATTGATATCAAAAATTAACAACAAAATTTTATTCTCCTGCTTTTGTAGAGAATTGTCTAGCTGAAAACTCTGTAAGAGCATGGGGAAAAATAGAGTGTGTGAGCAAAACCAAGCCTGGCTATTTAAAAAAAAAAATCCCAAACTCATACCTTAACTAATTACTAATCAATTTGAACTACATATAGATGTAGGTTTTGTATTTTGTGACAACATGCTTATAGTGTTTTGAACCCTTTGCTTATTGTCTGGCTTAGGTGTGGCAGCAAAAGCTGTTTGCAGTCTTGCACCAGGGCATAGAAGTGGCCAGACTTCAACAGGTTTATGTTTCTCTGCTGAATTCCACACTTGATACTTTTAAAACAGTAGGTTCGTGTTGATACCCGAGTCAGCTTCTGGTAAAGCAAAGGCCTAGAAGAAACATTTTTTTCTCTGTAAACAGTACTTGTAAAGGACTGATTGAGGAGTAAGGTACTAGTTAGGGGTTTTAAAGAATAATGAGTTAGTAAGAGTTGCCTTTCAATAAAATAAGATCAACTGTGTAAGACACATTTACAGTATAGCTCTGAAGAGTATATATATTCCTAAATCACTACTGACTGTTTTATGATTTTCGTCCTCAGATGTGAATTTTAAGTACAAATACCAGTATTTAATACTCTGCATTAAAGTAAAGTGTATGTTTGGTCAATGAATTAAGGAATTATGAAAGGAGTTTTGGATGGTCTTGAGTTCACATGTCATGCAAAGATAACATGATGAAAGTTGATCTTTTTGTCTACTAGAGGAAGAAGAGTAACTTCTAATCAAAACTACAATGGGATAGTAGTAATATATAAATTGGGCAGACTTCTTTTGCTGAGGGTCAGTTGTGCCACGTAAGAGAGTACAACTTTCCCAGGTGTATTAATATAATACAGCACTAGGGTTGTCTCCAGTGTTCACTTCACACTTACTGATACCAGTTTTGCCTGGAAACTGTTCAGTAATCACAGAATCAGAGAATACTTGTGATGCAAAGTGTTGTGCAGATCAGCTCAGTATTGTAACCAGCATGGGCTGTGTAGCAAAGGAGCGAGGAGCCCTTTTCCAGTGGCAGCTAGTCCTGGCTCTTGGCCTTATGCATGGAGATGTCAGTGAGAGTTTCCTGGCACAGAACTTCTTTTCTGGCAACACTTTAAGCACTTTTTGTTTTCAGTCATGTAAATTGTGTGTAAGCTGCAGAACAAGATCAACTATGGTATAAAAATGGAAAAAGAGATTAATATTTTCTGCTTTGCTAAAGAACAGGTGGTGGAAATGACACACCTAGCTATTTTGTGCTATTCAGAATTGGGCTGTTGTCATTTGGTTTGCATTAGAAACTGTGAATGAGACTGGTAAAAGAAGTGAATTGAAGAAACTAGCATCAAAGCTAACTACTTTCCCATATCTTAAGGTAGAAATTAAAAACCGACCTTTTTTGTGCTTGCAAGCATAATTACAGCTTGACTAGTATCCTTATGGAAAACAGATTTTCAGCCTTGGGATACTTTGGATTGTGGAAGATAGGCTTCCAAAATAAAAACACAACGTGCTCAAGCATTTTTAAAAGTTTTTTTCTAAGAATATGCAATAATGGTTTCTTAGCTTCAAGACTTTAGGATAAAAATAGATAAAGCAGTGAGCTGAATGGGTTAATGTCTACTCTTTATATTTAGTTGTATACAAACAATGATATGGAGAGAAGCCTTCACCTTTTGCCCTTCCCTCCCCTCCCCTCCCAAAAAAACTTTGAAGGGTGTTGTTCTTTGTTTCTGAGTGGACTAGAAAAGAGTATTGCTGAGATTGAAGCCTTGGTTGTCATCTCTTTTAGCATGTATGGAAATATTCCCCAGCTTCCAGGAACAGACCTGTGAAATCTGTGAGATGAAGACTGTTTTTTAAGAAATATAGTCCTGGTATTGGTTTGTGTACTTATTAAGTTACATTTTGAATGTAAATTTTTTGTTTGCAAAGTGAAGATCAGAATTTGTTGCTAAACAAATTATAAACTAATGTAGACTTTTTTTTTTTTTTTGCAGCAAGTTATCTATGATGCTCTTACTTATTTTTTTTATATCAAATACCATCTGTGTTCTTTATTATAGTACTGTAGTTTCAGCAATTAGTGCTACATTGCTAGAGCTGCACCACATATGTTAATAATTTCTTTACTAGTTGGCATTGATCTTTTGTTCCATGCCATTAGTTCTGAAATCTGGAACTCTGTTGCTTACCTCTAAATTACTGATCCTTGAGCCATGAAATATGTTTCAGGTTGTTTTGATATTACGTAGCTTAAGCTTAGAAAGTTTTAAACCTCATAATGCTGTGTGTCTTGATTTATTTATTATTTAAATACAACACAACTTACCTGAGGAAGTGCAGTTTGTTCAGATGCCGAAGACGTTTGCATTGCCTCCTGCACTGTCTTTCTTAGAGTTACTGCTCTTTGAATAATTGCTGTGGGCTCATTCATTGTAATCCTTATGCAAGTAACTTCTGGATGAATTGGTGTGTTTAATAGTCAGAATCCTTTGTTTGCTGGATCTACCTGAGAGAGAGGGTATTTGGCATTTTGAACAGGAGGATGTCTCTTGAATTGTCTGCCAGTGGCTTCCTCTGACCAAGGAAGAAGTGATCCTGAATGCAGAGAGGGATTTGCTATCATCTCAGTTCTACTCTGACTTGACTAGAAAGTCAGTTGGAATTAATTCTATTAGCATAATTCATCCCTCTTGCAAACGAATCTGAACTGGTCAGAAAAATTAGAGAAAGACGACTCTGCAGGAAAGTATCTGATTTCCTCATTCCCACTCCCGTAACACTGAAGGTGATGGCTACTTAAGGGCACTCCCAGAACATGGAAATACCGTTCCCATGTTGTCTGACTTGGCTGCATTGAATGCCTCCTGGTATTACAATCCAAACCAAACCAGCTTTGCATGATCAGAAGCACAGAGGTACTACTTCTTCCTTGGTGTCCTGTCATGCCTCTCGTTATCGTGTTCTGAATGTGCCCACACAACACTTAGACCAGAAGGAAGCTCGTTCTGTTTGTGGTTCAAGCTGGCTGGCAGGGAGCCAGCTCCGTCTGAAGGCTGTGCAACTTTTCAGTTCACTGCAGTGTCAGACTTGACACAATTCTGCTGTGTCTACAAGTCTTATTTTTTCCCCTGGGTTTGTTGGGCAGCCTGGAGCTTGTGAGGTATGACCTTTTCTGCAGTAGATGACATAACTTTACTCCTTATCACATATGCCTTTTTTTTTTTTTTCCTTTGCCAAGCAATGAATTGAGATTCTTCTTAGAAACTTTAAGGCTCTTCACTTTTTCTGCTCTACCTGCATACCCAAACTCATTTGCTGTTTGGAACTTTTAACAACAGTTAATGGTTTGGCTTTTTTTGTGTTCAGTTGCTCTGTTACTATAGCTTGAAAAACCGGGGGTGTGGAAGAAAACCAAAGTAAAGAATTTGCAATTTAGAAAATTTGTAGCTAATTTTAAAATTGGAAAATCTAGCCCAGAGATTTTATATTTGTGTCCTGACAGTTTAATTCACATTCCCCTCTCAAGGTGGGCACCCAGGAAACAAGGGAAGGTTTTTTTGGAAGTTATGTGTGTGACTTGCTGATCATAGTGGAGCGAAGGGGTAGTACTGCCCCAAACTTTGGCTGGAAACCTCAACTCCATTGTTCTCTCCTCTATAACCCTCAGTGTTACTAAAGTGAGAAGTTACCTGTAGATAGCCTCTCCAGGTATAAAAAAGTGTGTAATAGAAAGGCAGGACTGAACATGAGAGATGTTGGAAAAGGACAGAGCATCAACAACAATGTGGGGAGTGAAACTGTGAAACTCAAGCAACTTCCAGCGCTGACTGATGAGCCTGTACACGTAATGCCACCAAGTCCAAGCATCAAGTGACAGACCAAGAGTGGCTGAGAAGCAGGGAGTGGAAGCAGGAATTTGAAATACCTGTGGTTAGCTTGAGTTTTGCAAGAGCCATCGTTCAAATATGATTTTCTGCTCTACATGAAAATTTTGGGTCTGTACTCTTTCCATATTTATCAGAAAGGACCACTAGTTGCAGGAACTGAGTTGATGGCAGGCAACCTAATTCTTTTGACCCTTCAACTGGAAAAGCAAAAGAAGCCTAAGTCATATTTTGCTTACTTTTTTTCTTACCCCTCTCTAAAGCAGTCATTATATTCTTGAGACTACAAACAGAATTCATTCTTATCAACAACACTGACTTTATGATGGTTTCAGAAGCTTGGAAGTTATCTTTATCAGAAACTGAGGCTGATCCTTTTGAAGGAGGGTGTGATGAAGGCATGATGGTCCAGGCATTAATCAGATGTGCTTGCTGTCAAGAAGGTTCTGTGTTCCCTGGATAATCGGAAACCTTGGCCACTGCTTTGTCTCTTAGCAAGGCTGGCTATCCTTTAACAACTAGAGAAGAGAGAAATGACTTTTTTCTTTTCTCAAGGTTTGTCTAGATAGCTCTGGTAATTTCTACACATCTGTTAGCTGGGGCTGAAAATCATTCATTAATTGGCAATGTTCTCTCTAGCAAGGAAATATGATCCCAGTTGTAAGATTAAAGTGTGACCTGCTCCTTTTTAGCACCAGACCTATATTTCAATATTTGTAGTAATTTTCTTGAAGGGCTTGGCCTGGACACCCATTAAAATGCATTTTTTAAACACTTGTTCCAAAACCTGATAACAGTTTCTTTTTTTAAATGTGCAAGGCTGTGATTTACAGCCCCTGCTCTCCAGCTCTGGTGGCACTGTCAAGACCTATGGCTGCTTCAGCACGTGGGTGGGTTGGCAGGTGTGATAGCAGTGCCTGGGCTGTCCTTTGATTCCACAACAGTTTCTTGTCTGTCAAAGATGGTGTTGACTGTGAGTTTCATTATCTAAAAGGGTTTTTTTGTGTGCATGTGGTTGTTCAATTTTAACACTTAATTCTGGATTCTGAAAAATGTGTTGTTGTTACTTATTTTAAGGAAATCTGCTTGAGATGAGAGGTTGCTATGTAGCTATTCTTTTAATTGGTTACCTCTTTTTAGTTTCTCTTTTGTTGCTGTGGCGGGAGGAATAGAGCTGATGTGTGTGCAGGATCAGTGTCTCTGGCTCCTGTGTGCGTAAGAACTCAGAGGAGTTGCAGATTGAGTGGTTCTCCCTAGTTGGAAGGTGTGATGCTGACCACGGTTAACCATGATAGTTATACATATAACTTCTGCCTGCTCTCCACATCAAGGAAGAAGATCGGCTATGAATTTTGGTTCTTTGGCTTCTGGAAATCAAAGATTACCTTGTCCTTCACTATTGTTTTTCTCTAGCTTCTTTTTGTGATTGTTTCAAACCTATCCGTGTGGAAGTCCCGAGACCAAGTCTTCAGTGAATCTTGACTTGTGGCTCTTTCATGACTGAAGTTTAAAGCTTTTGATTCAAACTTCTTAAAGTGTTTTTGTGGGTGAAGGAGTTACTAATCATATATTTCAGAATTTTATAATATTTGGCTTTTGCAGCTTAATTGTAATGAGTGTTATCTCTTGCAGAATTTGTATGCCTCCTTTATTGGAGGTTATGGAATGCGTTCTGTGGTTGGGAAAGAGGAAGCCGCAGGGGAGTACATTTCCTTTTTTCTGCCACCAAGTCAGAGGACCTCATTTCCCAGACACAGGGCTCTATTACAGCTCTTCACCTCCTGTTTTTAATAACTGCACGGCTACCACCTCAGTTTGACTTGGAAGGCTTCACCAGAAATTGGCAGTTACAGGAGGGACGCTCCTTCCTGCCTGTCTGCCGAGGGCTTGTCCTCACACGTGCCTCTGGCATACTGTTTGCCAGGCTTGATGCTGGCTTGGAAAGGGCCTTGCTACTGAGACCTGGATGTGCTCTGTCTGTCTGTGGCATTTCACATTTGTATTTACTTTCCAAAGAACCCAGTCACTGTCAGATTTCAGTCAAAAATCAACCTGGATTCCTGTTCAAGACATGTAGCTTACATTTATGCAGCCTTTAGTCCCCTCTCTCAACTTTACAAGAAGCCTAAAAATGTAGAAATTTCCTTTGATGCTGCTGCTATTATTATTATTATTACTGTTGTTATTATTAGTTGTTGTTGGTATTTTCTACAAAATTTTAAGCACTGCAAAGAGTAAAGGACAATACAGATGTGACACAAAATGCGTGGGATATAATCAGACAAAATATATGCAGCTGATGATTATGTGACTGCTAAATGAAAACAAAGGAAAATGTGAAAAGAAATAGTAGGTAAATAAGGATTGTTTTAAAAACACTGTCAGGAACCTACCATATCAGGATGGAAAATCATACATGACTTTAGAAAATGTTTCAAGGAGGTTTTTGGATTAAGAGCAGAATGAACATAAATATGTATGCCAGAAGAATGTTTTCCTGGTGCCAGGTAATTTTTTTGTTGTCCTGATTGATTTTTTTTTTTAATCCTTCTAATCTAGATGAGATTAAAAAAAGCCACAAATCTATCTTGACTACATTGTTTTCGACATTTTTTTTTCTTACTCTGTCTATTAACATCCCTATCTTATTTTGGTTCTGAAACTCTGATGTTGTCTAGTGCTGTCATTGAAGTAAACAGTATATTTAGGCTTACTGTAAGATTTAGGATCAAATGAAACATTTACAAGAGACCAGTTTTCCAGTGTTACAGGTATGCTTATATTTGTGAGAGTGTTATTTTTTCTCACTTCCCAATGTCTCTCTGCTCTGCAATAAAATCTCACCTTTATTGCAACTTCTTTTTTCTTCCTTTTTAATCCAGCATGTCTGCTGTGCACATCAGGAGAAAGGCATCGTGTGTTTGTGTGAAAACTGTGTGATGTGGATCATTATGAACGATAAAATCTGTTGTTCAGGCCACCCTTACATGAGTTATTGGAGGATGTTTTAAGGAACTAATTTGCTGCTTTGTGAACCAGCTTTGAGATAGACCAGAGCACAGCTGCTGAATTTCAGGACTGTTTGCTAAGGGGACACAGGCCTGGAGGTTGGAAGTCATTATAGAGTCATGAGTGGTAGAGTTAGAAGGAACCTTTAAAGACCAGCAAGTCCAATCCCACTGCTGTGGTCAGAAACATCTTCCACTCAGCCAGGTTGGTCAAATCTGTCCAGTCTGACCTTGATAACTTCCAGTGATGGAGCAAGCAGAGCTTTTCTGAGCAACCTGTTCTAGTGTTTCACTGTCCTCATGACAACAAATTTGTTCCTTTTGTCCAGTCTAAATCTTTTGATTTAAAACAATTGCTTCCTTCCCTGTCACAGCAGATCTTGGTAAGAAGTCTCTCTCTGTCTTTATTATTAGCCCTCTCTATGTATTGAAAGGCCAGAATTTTGGTTTCCAGTGCAGCTTCTGTATGGAATTTGCTGTCTGGGTCACTGATTATTGTTTTGTTTGTTGCAAACACAGCCCTGTAAGTATATTACATCTCTACTCATTCTTCAGCTTGTCCCCATTTTTTATTGTTTCTGCTCCCCTAAGCATTCTGTCTTGCCTCTGCAGGCTTTCTCTGCATGCTTTTCTGCATGTCTGCTCTGTGCTGTTCAGTCCTGACCTGGCCTCCTGACACCTTGCTCTCCTATCTCCTCACAGTCATTCCATCCCTTCTGTTCCAGCTAATGCTAAATTCATTACCCTTGATAATCTGATTTTGATTATTTTTTTTCCTTCAGTAATGCAATGTCCTTAAGTTGTTTTTTCACAGGCCAACCTTTGCATTTCTCTTCTGTTTAACTTCTGGTTTCTTGTCAAAATTGTTCTCCTCCTCCTTCCCTTCCTTTTATCTCAGGTCTAATGGACAAGCACATGAGATTACATTGTTCCTTCCCTCTCTTGTGCTTTTTTTCTCTGAGCCTTATGAGGCTGCAGTGGTCTCTTTAACCAGCCAAAAGAATCTGGTTTTCAAATGAACCCATCTTGTGGGGATATGTAGTTCTCAGCTCATGGCTTTTTTTCTTCCAAGAGTTACTGCCTCAACTGAACCATTTCGGTCCCTCTGCATAGCTTCCTATCCCTCTTCTTTTCTTCTTTCTTCCCCAAGCAGCTTTTTTCTCTCTTTGGGTGCCTCAGGAGAGAGTTGCTGCTAATGCAGGAAAGCCCCTGCCTCCCATTCCCAGTCCTTTCTTGTTTTCATCCCCTGTGCAGCTGGATCTCCGGGCTGACTTCACCGGCTATCGCCCGAGGGAGTGTGCTCCGCACCGTCCACATGTCAGCGAGCTGGCCAACTGTTGCTGCTGAAAGATGTGATTTATAAGGGATATATTTGTCTCATAGCATTTGACTTGGGCCTAAAGAGAGAGCTAAGTGGAGAAAGGATAGACCTTAGCTGAAATACAATGTGCAGCTGTTCTCCAAACACACTGTGTTTATGATCCAGGATAATTCATCTAAAACGATCTGGAAACCTTCAGAGATAAAATGCGTCATTTAATGGTTATACTTCTTATTTTCTGAAGCAGTAGTAAGCTCGCACTCTATCACTTTTTGATAGGTGAACCAGCTGGAGCTTGGAGTCTTGGAAGGAGCTGGTTTGTAAGAACAAAAGATCTCAGTTAATTTAGACAGGCTATATTTGCTCCAAGAGCTGGGCCATACACCTGGTGGATGACAGCTTTTCCAAAGGAGCCAGAATATGGCTGGAAAACACTTCATTCCACCCTGTCGAGTAATAGCGTTGTACTGACAGGGGAAAAAATTCAGCATGATACATACCACTCAAGATCACTCTGGACATTTTTGTTTCCACCAGCATATGCTGAGGGATCAGCTCCTAGAGCAAGGACGGGAATGTGGCCAGGACCATGGAGATGGCTAGACAAGTTACTTATGTGCCTGAGACTCTTGGCCTGAGTCTGATGTTACCTTAATTTTTTTTTTCCTCTGTAACCTGTACAGAGTGGAACTGAGGTGCTTCTTATCAATAGTGCACTGTAATAGTGGTATGTAAAGGAGGTAAATAACATTTGTGATCCCATCCTTTAACACACATATTCCATACAAAATGCCAAAATATATGGCTAATAAATGGTGCTAAGTTTCTGTGAAGAATGCCAGTAGGTTTTTCTGCGTTCTCATTTCCACTTAGAAGTTACTTCTAATACTCCAAACAGAAAGCACTGTACATGGCAATAATTTTCTGTGTGTTAACTAGAGAACTGCAGGATAGTATCTGTTTATTAACTCTCTGTCAACTTCAATCAGAGGTGCTGAATTTTAACCCTAGAACACTTTGACTAATGTGGAATATTATGGTCTCTGGCCTGTGCTCCAGAACAGAGGGAAATTGAAATGGCAAGCTTGTAAAAATATTGTGTCAGTCAATATTTGTCTTTACACAAACATACTGAGGTTGGAAAGTGTTGTAGTGTTCAGCTCTAGGAGATGTCTAGTAATTATGTGGCAGTAGATTTTGCTTTTTCTTTTCCAGCTTGGCCCAAGATGCTGCCTAGTGAGATTATCTGTGTGCTTGCTGCCACTAGCAGGGCAGTCCTAGTTCTGAGTGTGTGCTGGGTCTTTCTCTATCAAAGGTGATCTGATTCACTCCAAAATGAGAACATTTTTCTGTTTCTCAGAGGAGTGAACTGGCTTGCAAAGCATCACAGTGAACTCCAAGGAATGGACTAAGAAGGGTGGAGCAGATCTATCTACTCTGTCAGCAGTATGCTCTTTGCTTAGCTCAGCCTCCTTGAGGTGGAATTCCAAGCAGCAGTAGGAAGATGCTTGGTGCCCCATCCTTACACCCCTGCCAGAGGCAATGGTGTGTCTCAGAAAATAGTCCAGAGTAGTCTTCACAAGGAATGCAGTGTGAGCAAGGCCCTGTGTTCGCCATGGCCTCAGTGCAGGCAGCGACTGAACTGTTCAGCTGCGAGTTCCCTGAACTGCTCAGGCTGCACTCTCCACCAGAGGCTGCAGTTCAAGTGGGTGAAAACAGCACCTGATCGTGGGAGGTCTCAGACAGCCTGAGTAGTTGGCAGGGCCATCCCACCAGCTCCAGCAGCTCTGCTGGTGCACAGCTCGGGCAGGAAGGAGTTGGGCGCTAGGGGAAGGGAGGGAGAAGTGAGGAGAGGGAAGGATAGAGAGAAACATGGCAGGAGAAGAAATAAAAACAAATGATGAAAAAGAAATGGAGTAGAAAAAAACCCTTGCTTGAGTTTTATCTTGCCTTAAGATTTTGTAAGGAAGTAAAAAAATTAAAAGAAAAGGTAATTACTCAGATTCCCAAAACTCTGGTGTGATTGCCCTGCACTGTAGTGCTTGACAGATTCTCCTTCATATTTCACTGAAAATGTTTAGAATGGTCAGCTGTAGATTTGGCTGTGGTGTGAGGTGGTAGGGAGGGTCACACTACCTGTGTGACAGCTGGCAGGAACACCCACACTGTCACTGCTCAGCCTGGCCTTAGGTAGGAGACAATACTGGAGTTATGCCTGACCTTGTTGCTTGCTTCTTCTGGGGGCCACCATGGGAGCTGGGCTTGGTTTGTTCTGGGGTTGATTTGTTCATCCACTGGCTGTAGCAGGGATTAGGGAGAAGGGTACATATTTTTAAACATGGTAGAATAGGATGTGAGGTGAGAGGAATTTGTTATGTACCAGTTTGACCTGAACAAAGCTTTGAGGTCCAGCAGTTGACTTTGGGGGAGCCATTTTTCATGGGAGTCTTTTGAGAGGGCTTGCATCTAGATAACTGTTCTAGTCCTTGGCTGCTTAGCTGAAGTAAACCTCTTAACTACAGTTTTATCTTGCATTTTTAATCACAGACCTTGAATCACAGGCATTGGATTCCTTGCCAATAAAGCCAGACAAAACCATGTTCTTTATCTACTAATGGGTGTTTGCATCATGAGACTGGACTAGAAATAGAATGAAGTGAAACACCCCAAAATGTGTATGGCATAGTTATGGACATTGTGTTTTTATTGTAGGGGAAAAGTTTTAATAGAGAAAAATAGCCTTTGTGTATTTCTTGTTCACTAATTTTCTGTGGCTTGATGTCCTTCTCATTTTAAGGGTATGTGGCTATAGTCACAGATGGTGAAATTTAGACTGGGGAACAGCCTTTGGAAGAAGGGCTGGTGGTAGAGAAAGTCCATTTTTGTGTGAAAGGCCGATTCCAAGTGAATCCACAGGGATTGGCAGATTTCCACAGCCTGAGCTGGGTGCTATGTGATCCCTGTGCCAGACAGCAAGAGTGTCGCCATGTTAGTGTGTGTTTATATCAGCATTCCAGTTTTGACTTTGTTATTTATAATTTGACTGGATTCCTATAATTATTATTCACTTTTAGGCCAATGGATGTAGCACCAGATGGCAAAAGTGATCATGCTATGACTCTGCTTTGCCTTGTTTAAGAGTTCTCAGCATCCAACTGTGCCAGCAAAAAAATCTAATCCACTCTACCACTGAGCACTTCTGCAGATTTGACTGCTTTATTGAGGTACTTTTGTAAGAATAAAGTTCCAAGCAATCTAATTAGTTTTTTTTTTTTCATCTGCATGTACTATGCCATGTGAACTTGCAGTGCTGCTAAGCTTGATCTTTAGATGCATTATGGGAACTCATGTCAGCTATTCTGAGCGTATGCACACTCACACAAGACCTGGCCTTAGTTTCATTAATGTATGAAAACAGAAGAAATTTTGTTCCTGCTGTGTAAATGGATGAATTTCAAAAAAGATAATTTGATTCCAGTGCCTGGGAATATTCATTGGTACTGTTTAATCAGCTTGTGCAGATAGAGTGTTGGTGGCTTCTATTAGATCACATACAACTAGATGAAAATGTTGGAACAAATGGTAATTATGTTCTAATGGCAATAAAATTGCAAGTGGTACTGATCATGCTTTCGTGTAATAATTTATTACTTGTGTGTTCATTAATTTGGGCCTCATGTCAACCTATGGGTGTCTGATTTTAGGTCCATTTTTACCAGATTGGTGTGTCCAATAAGATGTTTTGAAGTGTGCATGTGTGGTATTTGTGCTCTGCAAAATCTTCTAATGGAAATAGGCTCAAGGTGTGACTGAATTCTCTGTCAAAGGTTAAGTGGTGTCTCTAAATAAAACCAGACTGTATCCCATAGTTAGATCCCCATAATTCTAAATAACCAGCCAGAGAGTATACACCAGGTATTTAGACAAGCAAATCTTCTGGATATGTTTCACGGGATTAATCTATTTGTGTGAAAATTAAAACTCGTGTTATTTTAATTCTTTATTGAAGTGCATGAAAAACCATGATCAAGTTTGCAGTGCATCAACTTGTTTATGGTAAGAGGAGCTTCGTGGACAATATGTTTTTTAGAGCTGTCCCATTAGGAGCTGCAGGGAGGCCGGTCTGGGTTATAAATTTGTGCATGAGGACTCTGCTGGGCTTTCCCTTAACCTGGCAAGAAGGGTGTGAAGAAGCTTTGGGTGTCAGCACCTTATGGGAGCAGAGCTCACTGTAGGTTCTGGAGGGAGATGCTGGAGATGTTCCCTTAGCAGGAAGGGTGATGTAAAAGGAAGAATGGGGTGAGGGAGAACACTTCCATACAGCAGCAGGAGCAGATGTCAGAACAGAGGTGTAGTCTCTCACTGTATTTAGATGAGCACAGCTTTTGCCAAACTGGCTATGCCCTCTGTGATCTGTATATGTTGGCTTTCTTGAAAAACCAGGGAGAAGAAATTACAGTGCTCTTAGTTGTACTCTGAGACTGTGATTCACTTTTCAGACTGTTTTCAGAGCTGCTTCGAAACAGTTTCCAAAACAGTATTTAAAGATAAAATTGATTAAGGTTTCTACTAAAAAAGTACAACAAATTTATCTGTTTAATTGAATAAAATCTAGGCAGGTATGCATTTGAACCTGTAAAATATTAAATGTTTATATCTGTGCTGAGTCTGTGTGAAGGACAGACTTGGAAACAGAATACTGTCACTAAGCTCTGCCTTCAGGGACTGCAGTTGCACATTTCAGAGCTGTCTCCAGGCCTCCATTGCAATCAATATTTACTGTAATCACAAATGAAATGAAGGAGTCTTAAAGTGGTGGGTGCGTTTAATAACATGTAATAATAACATAGCAATGAACTGAGGATTAATTGAAACTTTTTAAACTGGTGTTGAATTGATTTAGTGATTTGCATTTGGCTTAGTACTGTATGCCTGTTGACAATAATTTATTAAAAAAATTGCACTGCAATTTCCTCTTAATTGCACATGGTATGCTTCAGGGTGGCAGGGAAGATATTAAAATATGAGTTACAGATGTGATGTTTGCTAATGGAGCATCATATCCTTTATATTTTCCTCATCCTGTTATTTATTTATCTTTTAGAAAAAGAAAATCCACTTCTTCCTATGAAGTATCTGTTTTTTGTTTTTTGTTTTTTTCCAGGGGGCTGAAATAGTCATCTTTTCTCATAAATCAGTAAGTGGAGAACAGCCAAGTATAGTGGTTATGTACCATAACATTATTATTACTGTAGGGTTATTAAGTCTCAATTTGGCCTTCAGAATTTTAGATGTGCACCACTGTTCGGGATTTGAGCTAAAGATGCCTGGAGAGAATAAAAACTTTTGCATTCATGTCTGTGAACTCTCTAAAAAAATCCTTTATAGCTGTATTCTGCCAGATGTGTTCTGTTCCAGATGTGGCCAGGTAAAGGTTAACTCTAGGGAAATTCTGTTTTCAAGGGCACTGTTCTTAAATTGACCAGCTTTGACAATGTGTGCAGGTCTGTCTGTTTTGTGTCCTCTTGCTGCTGGCACTCTTGCTCTTCCTTCTCAGGAAGAGACACTGTCTCTCTTTTGTGCCATGGGATGATGCAGCAGCTGAAGGAAGCCAGAGTTTTGTTTTTTTTTTTTTTTTTTTTTTTTTAAAAAATATAGTTTTGGGGATTTGGGGGTGGAGG
>VZRX01022192.1:6090-77052 GCA_013398075.1 Notiomystis cincta | reverse complement strand
TTTTTTTTCTTAAAAACAGATATAGTTTTGGAGATCTGGTGATGGAAGGGTACTAACCACGTTTCCCAGGAACTTCTCTTGCAGCCTCTTACCCTTTCCCTGGAGAATAGCAGTGTCTTGGTTAAAGACTTGAAAGAAATTGTTACTTTAACTCATTGTTAATTCAACTTGGATTAGATTTCTTCTAAGATAAATTGCATGTCTTTGCCTAGAAGTATGACAAACTTCATATTTTTGAAGGTTCCCTCCTTATTTAAGTAAAAGGAGGAACAAAAACCCGGCTCCCAACATGTCTCCCAACCAACCATTAGTAATTATTGATTATTACCAATAACTGTTGTCTGTGCATTTACTTCTTTGCTCAAATGTCAAAAAGCTTGAAAGAAAACTGTTTAACAAAACTTTGATATGAGAGAAAATGACTTTGCTGAAAGCATAGAAACTTTAAGCTGTTTTGGTTTCATGTTAGTTTTCTCTGTAGGTCTATTGAGAAATAAAATGCCCTCTAAGACACAGAGCTAGTCTTTTCTTTTTCATATTCTAGTATGTGAGTTGTCTTTACTACTTCTGCAGATACTTAGAGCTGTAGCCCAGTGTCTTCAGTGGGTGAGAACCTGGTGTTCCTATTTTGTGAAAAGTAATCTCAGTCTGTTGCAGACCATCTTCATGGTCCATGTAACTTCTTGCTAAGAACACATATTTTAAATACTTTTAATAGTTTCAGTTAGCTATTCCTGTATGTTTCCATGGAGACAAAATGGAGCTTTTGAAATAGTACTTTTCATGAAGAAATGCTGCAAAGTTTTGTGCTGTCTTTTGTTAATAATTCTGATTAATTCCTGTTAATTTCTAAGGGATCACGTTAGTTTTCTGATTTATTTCCTCCCAAGCTGTACCATTCAAATTATCATAACACCACCAATTTCTTTACCATTCCTTAATGGTCTCTTATGAGCACACAATGCATATTGCATGAAGTAAAGGTAGACCAAAAAATGGCTTTATGCAATAGATGTCAGGAAAACCTTCACCAAAAAGATGGTTGCTACCCCTGCAAATGAAAAGTAACAAGGTTCTACTTTTCCCTTGCAGTGATCCTCCACATAATCCTGTGTGAGCTGGATAGGAACGCTCTGTGCTGAGACTAATATCCTGTCTTAGAATAGTCTTAATGTAATCACAAATTCATTACTGGAGAATCCTTCTCCCCTGTTGTGGACCGAATTAGTGTGATGGTTGCCATTGTTGAGCAGATATGTAGGATGATATGAGGTACCTCCACTCATGGACTTCGTGAGTTTTAGGGCAGCTCAGGCTTGGTGCCTGGGTATCCATGTTGCTGATGTCACTGCTTGATGGAATACATCACAAATGATAGGACAGATGGATGTTTAATATCACCTTTATCTACCTGCATGACCTCTGTGTAGCCTAGGAGTGATGTAGTAGTGCAGAAAGATGGGCAGGTGTGCTGTGTTACCAGTAGATTTTTTTTTTTTTCTAGGAACAGCTTTTAGAGGATTAAAATAGAACCTAAACTGGCTTTCTGTGGTTTGCATTACAACTTTGATGTATTGATAAAGAGTATAAGATCCCAGGTGAGGCTGTGGAGTCTCCATCCTTGGAAATATTCACGAGCTGCCTGGACACTGTTGTGGGCAGCCTGCTGTAGGTGGCCCAGCTTGAGCACAGGTTTGGACCAGATGACATCCAGAGATCCCTGCCAGCCTCAACCCTTCTCTGATATCTTTGCCAGTGTAGTTGCTTCTTAAATGAAAGCAGTAAAGTTGTTATATTGGTATGGTACTCTGAATGTAGACCTGACCTGTAATCATTTTGAGCATGATTTGCTATACTGTACCTTTTTTATCTGTATGGCATTGAAGTAACTTGTTTGTCCCAGCAAGAATTTAGGCACAGAATGAGGGTGCTGTATATTAAGCTGCATTTTGGTTATCTGTACATTCACTGCTCTGAAATTCAACAGACCTTCTTGTTCTGACATCTGGAATTGTTGTGATCACTGACATCCAAGGAAGCTTAAAAACTGAAAAATATTAAACTGCTTATAGGTAAAAAGTACTGAGGAATTTTTTGTTCTGTGTTGTACTTTTGGTAGTGAAAAAGTATTTCTGGATTTTTTTTTGGCAGGCGTGCGGCAAGCGTAATCCATTAATGTGAAAACCAGTAGCATTTGTATATACCTGGTAATAGTCTTCCAAAACCAAGATTGCTAGCTTCTGACAAAATAAAACAACAGAAATACCTGTTTACCACTTTCCATTTTGACAAATTGACAAATTTAACTTCATTTAAGTGAAGTGCTTCTCAACCCTACCCTCCTGCATCAATAGACTTCAGTAGCTGAGGCTTACCAAGAACTTTTGTAGTGTTCTTGAGGCCGTAAGTAATGTTGTTCCTAAAGTGACCAGCTTTTTTTGGAAATGAACAATGAAAATAAAGACGTATAGGTAGCAGTTAGATGAGACTTTAAAACTGAGTTTATTGTAGAAGCAAACTGTCCTTGGCAGTCCAGCTGCTTTTCTCATAAAACCTTCTGCAGACTTTTCTGGGTGTGGGCAGTGAACAAGTTGTGAATCTTTGATGTTTGTGGCCTCGATGCCTGGCTGGGTGTAATGCTGTCTGGAAGAGTAATGAGAGGGGCTACAGTTCTTCCACCCAGACACTGACCCCTCTCTAGCCTGCCAGAGGGGAGACTCGCCACAGCTGCAAGAAACAACTCCAGGGCAGGCGGCAGAGAGGTTCAAGGAAGGGACCTGGACTGCAGGCGCTTCCTAGGTGATTTTGCCTTGACTGTGATGCCTACTGCTTTGTTTTTTAAATCTGTTTTGTGCTGCATAAAACATTTGTGAGTGTTGTTTTATGGACTGCTCGTGTGCCGTATGCATGGAGCTGGCTGCTGGGCGAGGCGCTTGCCGGGCCGTTCAGATACAGCCGGCACAGTACACATGGAGACAGGAGAAAAGCATGTGTTGTCTTAGGACAGCCAGGAATTGCTGGTCTAGCTGACTTCAAGGAAAATAGTTTTGTTTTTTGTGTTTTTTGCTGAAAACATTCAGTTCGAGCTACCATGGATTTCTGAGTTTCATAGACAGTTCGCGGGTTTTGTAAAACTCGTCTGAGGTGAAACTGAACTCTGAATTGCACCATGCACTTCAGCACTAATGGGAGTAGCACTTGTTGCATTTTTATATTCACAAAATAAGACACCTAAATTAAGTGTTAACACCTGATCTGGAGCAAATCTTGGTTACAGAATGCTGGGCAAACCACCCAGTCATTTCACTCTCCCCAAAACCAATACTGATTGTCTTTTGCTAGAAAGTTTTTCTTTTTACTTGCTGAACTATTTATTTTTGTGTTTTTATCCTGCAAAACCCAAAAATTTAAGCAATTGTTCTAGAACTGGATAGGCAAAATAGGACTTTATTTAGACATTTTCAAACAGAAGTTTTCAAATATAAATCTTTGACATTGTTTCTATAAAAAAAAAGCTTGTTGAAATGAAAAAAGTGTTTTTTTGAGGGAAAATAGGATAAAAGAAAACTTTTCAAGCCCCCCCAAATCTGTTTGTGTAAAAATAGTTTTCATTGACTCTTTTGTAATGCCATGTGTCAAAAATTGCCATTTGACACAAAAGTAATCTGTTTTTGTGGCCTTCAAGGAAAAAGCTCTTTGTGAAATATTAAAACAATTAGTAGGGCTTGGGCATGTGAATGTCACAATATAATAGCGTATTGAGGTAAAATTTTGTTGATGCAATGAATGAATACTTGATTGGATAATGGCTGATTAACATGTTGGATCTGCATATCTAGAAGTGTGTACTTGAACCAGAAGGACTGGGAGGGTTTACTCCTCTTTGTACTTCACAGAGAAGGTATTTTAACCCTCCAAATGTGCAAAATCTCACTCCCATGTGAGATTTATGTCATTTTGTGTTCAAAGTAGCAACTTGTACATTCTTCCAGAATTTATAGCTCTAAAAAGTAGAAAGGTTGGGATCAAGACTTTTGTGAAGGTTTTTAATGAAACAGGAAAGGCTCAGTAATTTGGAAATAACCAAAATGACCCTCCTGGTATAAAGGCTTGGAGTTTTCTTCTGCACACATATTTATTATTCGCTATTAATCATTAACTTAAAAGTCTGCCTGTGCTTTCAAAGTATGTCTTGAAGGTTTGTGCATGAAGGAATACAAACACAGGTTTTCCAAAATGAAAAATAATTAAGATAAATGTTCAGAGAGGAGCCAAGTATTCAAATTTGGCTTCGGTTGTATTACTACTGTCTCAGGACTCGTGGTGTAGTTCCTTTATGTAATAAATTACTCTGCCTAATGTGTTTAATTTTTATAGAATCATAGAATATTCTGAGTTGGAAAGGTCCCACTAATCATAATAGTTGAGCATTAGTGTTTAAGTACACATTAATAAAATTAAAATAGTTGTAAAGGTGGTCCTCAGTAACAGTTCAAGTAACAGTTCATTAATAGTGGGTTGTGCTGAGTTGCCAAATCTGACTTCTCCAGGTACCGAGTTGTGGGTAGGACCATGCTGTATTGGGGAAGTGTGACTGACATGCACACACATTTTCCCAGGTTGGTTTTCCTGTGTCTATTTCAGGGACTGATGGGTTGGAAACATTAGTGACTTTAGCTTCACCCCTAGTTCAGATTTGTTGGGACGTGATCAGATTCATGCCTGTCCTGCTATTGATACCTATGTTAACCAACATAAAACTCAACTGGTATGTCTGCAGCATAGATAAACTCTGAAAAGAAAGTTTGGTGAAAGGCTGCCCTGACCAAATTGACCAGGGGTTTCCACTGGCAAATTATTTGCAGCAGCAAGTGAGGAGAAAGGAGCATTTTTTTTCAGACCTATTTATGAGAAGTTCTACAATACCCATAGCCACAGAACTGTGTGGGCATTTCCCTGTGCAAACAAGCCCTGCCCTCTGTTTGAAGAGTATAAGTGTGCAGTCTTTTGCTATGTTGGTGAGACTTTGGCCATAGAATGTTGCAGATAAGGAACTATGTTTACTCTATATCTTAGATTTGCCTGGTGAATTTTGAGTCACAGCTCAGTTTATGGGTATTTAGGGAGAGAGGAATAGCAGCATTTGGTTTATAACTCAAACTGAAGTGATTTCTTTACTGCTCGTTAATTGTGTGTGTTCACATAAAGAGACTGGAAAAGTGATGTTGACAGGAGCTTGGAGTAACTTTACCTGGAGTCATAGGTGTTGAATGCAGAAATGTGATTAGAAGAACTGAGTCACTGGTTAAAGGAGTTCACCTGAAAAGATTCTCTTATAAAATGAGATTAAACATTTGGGTTTCTAGATGATAACATTTTTGGATCTAAACTATTCTTCTGTTTCACAGAACAGAAACATTCATTATCTTCCTGATGCACAAAATACCTATGTGCCCACTCTGTGGTTCATGGGAAAATGATTTGACCAGGAACTTGTAGTTTGGCCAATACTTATCTGTACAAAATAGAACATATTGCAACATTACTAATTTTGAGGAAATTTAGTGAGAAAACTAGGAAAATATTTCTAAAATTTTGTATTTGAAGTCATATGGAATTTCCTGTATGAAAAAAATCTACTGTAGGCTTGGCACACACAGACACAAATATTTCAAGTTTTTGTTTCTATTCTCTTTAAAGTGCACTTCCCAACTGCCAGTGTATTTTTTGCTTTCCAGTTTCCTTTAAGGGCATGAGTGTTCTTTTAATCACGAGCTGGCTGCTCACAGCATTCTTTAAAACCCTTGCTCAGCTGCTTCCTAACTCAGGATCAATAACTTCATAGGTAATTAAACTAACCATCTCTTAAAAATAGATGCCATCTTCTATATCCCTTGTACCCCCAACCTCCTGCTTATCCTGTTTGACAGTCCCTGCTTATGCTAGTTTGCCAAGCTGAATATTAATACTCCAGTGCCAGAATGCCTGGCCTGAGCCAGTGAGGGATCCTGTGCAGACAGCTGCACTACAGGCATTGTAACCTCATAGCTTGAAATGTTGGCACTTATTTATTTATCCTAAATATAACTAACAGCAATAGAAATGCATGTTTTAAAAAATTGCACTTAATTATCAGCCCAGCTGCTGCTGTTACAAACATTTTCTAGAAAATACTGTTTCTGAAGTTCTGATTAATTTGTTTTACTTTAAAAGTAAAGTTAGCATACACTAACAATATTTTTGAACCTTTAGACACAGTACTGAACTTGTGATTTCCATTAAAACACAGTTAGGTGACTGTCACAAATGTATAACCTTGAACATCTAAAGTGACCTGAAATTTATAATTCTTGTTATGAAACATGACACTGGTTCTGCAAGCTGGTGTAATAAATGCAGTCTTCATTTATTGTTCTTACTGAGTTGTGTTTTCAACTTTCCTGGAATAAATCATACTTTGTCTATTGATATTTTCAGTTGGAAGACAAAACCTTCCTAAGGTAATTCCTGTGTTCTTAGAATTTTTACTTGACAAAGTTTAAAATTGTCATCTCATATTGCCTCAAAGAAGTACAGAATCAAAATCCAGACTTTTTCTGTGGAAGACTGAGAGATGTTGATAATGGGGATTAGACAAAATCTCTAAAGGGGTTGTCTATAAAGTGTAGATTATAGGCCTTTTGGTTGTGTTTTGTAGGATTATAGGTATGAACCTTTCTATCTGTGAAATGTTAGAAAAAACCTTTTGCAAGATCAAAGAAAGTTTGAGGCGCAAAACAGCGCTGTAAATTTGTACAGGGGGAAAAACATTTCCGTGCTTCAGTTTCAAAACTGTATTTTCAGTCAGTTTTTGCTGATCAGTGAAATTTTACTTTTGTCTGACTTACTCTGATGCCTAAGATTTCTGGGGGAAAATATTGCATAAGTGTGAGATTACTCTTAAAAGGCAAATTATGTCCTTATAATTTTGCATTCTGACATAGAGAAGATTGTTGCTTCTGAAGTACCTTGAAACATAGAGGCTTTTATCAGTGAAGCTCTAACTTTGCATCATGTAATTGCAAGACTTATTTACTGTTTGCAATGTTTGGCTGAATAGTAGAATAGTATGTTCAGAAGTCAGTATCTCTCTTACAGGAAATCCTACTTGGTTTCTCTGTAAAGCTCTGCTAAAGAATATTAGAGTGGTTCATGTGTGGGCCGTGATGAAAGACCTGGTAGCATCTGAGTTTAGTACTTAAAATTACCAATGACACTGAATAAAAATTAATGAGAAATTATGACTGAGAGAACAGCAGGAACATAGGTTTTATAAAGTCACTGTGTGTTTTGATATGTGTAGACAAGTTAGTGGTTTTTTGTTTACATACAGTTGTCTCAAAAAGCATCCAGGAACAAATTGCCAAATGTAAAGGAAATTTATGTTAAATAATTTCATTCCCATTCCTCTACTGCATCTTTTTTAGTAGTGGAACCCTTTTTAATATTCCAAAACACTGAAGCTGATACAAAACTAATTTGTATGAATTGTTCCATGAATACATATTAAAACATTCAGTTTGCACACATATAGTGTGAATATTCTTTTATTGTAATAGTGTGGTTGGGGTGAACTCTTTTCTTTTACTCAATTGAATTTAAATCTTAATATGGTCATTTGGACCTAGGCTCGGGAGGGAGATGGGGTGAAGGGAATCAGTTTTCTCTGTAACAAAATGAACTTATTTTTCTGCCCCTCTCAGCTTCCTCACAGATTAAATTTTAATTAAATATTAATAGTACAGGAACTTTTTAGACATCATCTTTTTTAAAAGTATTTAACTGTTAGCACTATTCCTAAGGACTTTAAGGAACAGTGGAAAAATTTCAAATAAGTAAGTAACTTTAACTCAAGTGCTGACAGGTTTTTAATAAATTTTTAAGTAATATGCAATAAAATATTTTTTTATTCCCAATATAAAACACATTAAAGGAAAACTATATTAAATAAAAATTAAATTAATGCCTTAAAAGTCTTATATATGTACTACTAAAGTTAATAAGTATCTACTGATTGCTTATAATTCTGATATGACTGCCAGTACCCACTTGTTGCAGATGACTGAGTTATTTTCTGAGATGGTTCTGTTTGCAAATGATAGTGCAACATTCTTCAAACTGCATTGGCAGTTACTCAATACATTTCTCCACATAGTCTCCTTTACTAATGGAAATACTTTGCAGTGGAAAGGATAAATTATTGTTTGCTCAGATGTTTAGGGTTCAGGGTAGTAAAAGTCAAATTAGTTTAAAAAGTAGTGGAAATGCCTGGCCTGGGATGCACCTAGGACTAAACCCAACTGTTCTCTCTCGCAAGAGAAATTTTTCTTACCCTCTTGTGTCAGAAGTGTTTGGTGGGTCTCAGCATTTCCAGTCTCCTCCCTCCTTGCACTGGGCAGCAGATGTTCCTGCACTGAAGAGATCCAATAGCATGTTAACAATTCCCAAAATATTTCTGGCAGCCAAATACTATCATACCGAGTGACTTGAGGAGGATTCTTAGGAGCATTTTAGGAGCAGCTTACTGGTTTGGCTGGGAAACCTTTTGGGAGAGCAGATCCATCAGAGGGCACAAGTGCCTGTAATACAAATAAGAGTAATCTTCTCTTGAAATCAAAGCCTTATTTCATTTGAAATTAATGGTATTTATGATACTAAGTGATGGACTTTGGTAGTGGTAGGCTATGAGCTCTTAAAAAGAAATAGAGAGGGGAAGAAGGAAAAAAATAGGGATGTTATTTAAAAAAAAGACCCCACAAATCAACAAAATACTTTTCAATAAGAGATACTTGGGAAAATATGGAAGGTGGGATGCAAACAAAGGGCTTATTTGTTTGAGATTTAATGCAGTTGATATAGTTGAAGATATTACATGCGACCTTGAGTTTCTGACAAATTTTTGTACTTTTATAGAAACCCTATTTTTAATAAGAACAAGGAATTTTAATTAATCTCTAAATTTGTAAAATTAGAATATGTCCTTTAAAATCCAGCACTATTTGCTGCACCATTTGCCAAAACTGATGGCTTAACACAGGAACCCGAAATTATGTTCTTGTTCGATAATTTGATGCTGCACCTGTGTGTCTGCCTTTGAGTGTCTATGGATGACGACACACAAGGGTGAGCAGCAACATTTGAGTGTAGTGTAGTGTTTTCAGCACTGCTTTCAGCTGGTCTGGGGGTGTTTACCATGCATGTGTGGTGGCTTGACCATTGCTGGCTGCCAGCTGCCCATCCAGCTGCTCCTGGGGTCACTCTGTCGCTGCTGCCGCTGTCCCCTCGGGGCTGGCAGGGCTGTTTCTGGCACGGCTGCCCTGGCTCAGCCCTGGCTGCCGGGCAGCGTTTGGCCCTGCCTTGCCCAGGCTTTCCCCGGGGCTCTGCCTCTCTGCCTCTCTGCCTCTCTGCCTCTCTGCCTCTCTGCCTCTCTGCCTCTCTGCCTCTCTCCCGCTCGTGGCTGAGGGGCTCAGCTGTGCCCTGCGCTGAGGCCGCCGGAGCTGTGTCAGGTGTGGGAGCTCCACACAGAAGCTGCCTCTTCAACCCTTGCTGCTGACAACATCTTGACACCTGCACTAAGGTACAGGCACAGGTGTCAAGGCCCTGTCACTGACAGGGGAGGACTTCATCCCTCTCCTCCAGTGCCTTCTGCTCCCAGCCTTGCCTTGCCCTGGCTGAGGTGGTTGCTGTAAAGACCTCTTGTGGAACACCCTGCAGGTGCAAAAACAGCAGGGAGGAGCATTTGTGCTGCAAGCTGTGTGCTCTCAGGTTGTCCTTGCCAAGCAGCAGAGGTCTGTACAAATGCCCATAGATGTTGTCCCTAGTGGCTTTTTTATTCATCTCCAGAAACAGGGAAGAACAGGAGCAGAAACAGACTGGTTTTCAGCTTAGTACCTGGTCTCCCTGATTTCATGGCTCTGTCAGTGATCCTGCTGGCCTTGCCCTGACCAGTGGTGGCTCAGGATCAGAGGGTTCCTGCAGATTTCAAGGGCTCCTCCAGCAAACCTGGCCCAGGCAGAAGGTTGCTGGCCTCCCAGAGGCCTTGGTCCCTCCATCTCTGCATGTAAGGTGTCCCTTCTCCAGTTGGAACATTTTACGTATCAAGGATCTAAGTGGTGAGTTTTGAGTCTTGTTCTACCTGCTTTGCTGATTTTTATACAGTATTTATCTTGTATGGTGGTGCTGAGAAGCTTAAGGCGCTGCACGCAGAAGTAGAATGTTTCCCCACTAAATTCTGATTTTGAATTTGTAAGTACACCTTCTGGAAGACAGAAGGCTTCACAAATGCAGTTAAAAGGGATGTTTTTCTTTTTCTCTTTTCTTCTTTTCTGTTTTTCTTGCAGAGATAATGCCGGGTTAGGACTTCAAAGAATGCTTGTCACTATCAGGCTGTGCTTGCGTAGATACAATCTTTTGTTTGCATGTGTTTGGCCTGAAAGCAGATCCCAGTTGTCACTATGATGTGTTACTCTGTTACAAGCACTTCATTATTTTAAAACTCAATACAAAGTTTTCATTTCATTTTAATCAAAGGGCCATGCAAATATTTCCTCATGGCTGCAGTGTGAAATATTCTCAGCACCCATATAGATGTTTTTCCTCTTTCTATGTCCATTCATCCAGGTTGCCAGTAACATGAACAGAAGCTCAGCTGAGATCTGCTTTGGAAGGGGCTCAGTTTTGGAAGGAGAGTACAAAGCTGCAATGTTAATGCTTTTCTTTCTTTTCCCACTGGCCAGGTTGCTTTTATCTTTCCTCACTGGATCATAGTGTCAGGGACATAAAAATTGCCTGGAGTAAGAATTACTGTTCTTATTTCATCTAAAATGATATATGGGTGTTGAAATTGTGGAGTAGTAGTTCTGGCAATACAGACCTCTGAAAATTATTTTGTTTTAATGTACTCAAAGGATGTTGTATTTTTAAATGGTTAGACTCTAGTTTAAGAAAAATAACAGAAAAATAGTACTTACTTTTTAAAAAAACAATGTTTGCAGTCTGATGGAGTTTTTTTATGTCAACACTTTTGAGACCAAGATTGTGATTTGTTTGAAATTTATTGGTCAGTGTGAAAATTTACTGTGAAAGCCTTCTGTGTTTGTCAGTTTAATTTTTCAGGGGTATGAAATTCAAACTTTGCAAGTTTAAATGTTTAGCCTTGAGATTGGAAGTTAATGCACTTCCTATCAAAAATGTTATAACTCAAATTGTAAGCATTGTGAATTATTCCAGTATTCATATGGGTAATTTTTATTCTGTTTATATGATTAATTAATGCTTGTTATGTTCCAGTGAACTGCATGATGCTAAAATGAAGAAAAAATATTATATGTGTTGATTTAAGCTGATTATTTCAATGTATTCTGTTAAAATTAAAAAATTACTGGGATGTCTTGATAGCAATACAGTTTAGTCCATCACATTTTTTTTTTATCTATTAGTCCTCAGAATATGTTTACATGTTTGCTAAATTGTTAATGACTTGTTCAGATGTCCCCATGCTTTGACATTCTTTGGAATACTGAAATTGCTGCATGTTGAAGTGGGATAACAAAGCTCTCCAGAGCTTGTCAAATGCAAGTGGAGAGTTATAAATTGGAACTGCTTAATGATTTATGCACACACAGAACTCACCAGAAGTTTTGTGAAAAATTGTTGAATTTACAGACTCTTGTGAATGATTACTTAAAAATTATTTAAAAATACTTCTGCAGCTGAGAAATCTGCCTTTCACTGGAACTGCAAGGTGCTACAGTCACAGAAAGTGATAATATGATAACTTGGCTTCATTTCTCCAGTTGTCAGCAAGATCCTACTACTGAAAAACTGGAAAAATCAGTTTCAGGGTGCCTGTTGATCTGTGTAAAGTTTTTGATTTATTTGTTTTACTATATCTTTGTGTTTTGACTAGCTTTTGTATTCAAATAACTCTTTCTAAACTAAATATGTTCTTTGTTCTCTTAGCTAGCCTGTTTTTTATTTATTTTTTTTTTCATATGTGAAATAGTTTTCATTAAATAGTTTATAGTTGTAGCTCAGGGTATCAGTTTTGCATCTGGGAGTATCTGGATGAATATATAGATCAGTATCATTGGGAGGATAAAAACCATAATGCAGCTAAGATGAATTAGAGTTAATTGATCTGGGGGTGGGTTGACAGAAGTCTAAACACAACCAGCTGTGTGCCCTGACAGTGCTGAAGGCTGAGAGTGTTCTGGGTTCCATCAGTGGGAGTAAAGCCAGTAGGTGAAGTGATTATTCCCCATTATTCGACACTTATTAGGCCATGTGTGGAATCCTGTGTCAGGTTTTGGCTCTCCTGGTACAAGAATGCTGATGAGCTTGAGTGAATCCATGGACAGGCTGAGGCAGAGGACAGGAGCATGGAAGGGAGGGAAGAAACTGGGACAGTTGTACTTGTTCAGACTGCAGAAGAGATGGTATGAGGAGGCCTAGTAGTGGATACATGGAGAAAAATTGAGAGATCAGTCCTAAACTGAAGCACAGAGCTTCCAGTTCTGAGTGGGGAAAAAAAATCACTGTAAAGGTATTTAAGGACTGGAACTGGTTGTGAGCTCTCCACACTTGGAGGCTGTCAGGACCATGCTGGATGAAGCCCTGAGCAGCCTGGTCTAAATTCACCATTATCTCTGCTTTGATCAGAACATTGAACTAGGTCATCCTGAGGTCCCTTCTCAGCTGAAAGGTATTGTGATTATATGGAATGCTAAGTGATGAGTGCAAGGTGGGATATGCTGCAGCTACTGTGCAAGTGCTGTAAACTGCTGAGAAGAGTTTGGCACAGAGCTGCAAAACTTGTGAGAGCAAATCTGCAGGCAGAATTCCTGTTGGGAGGCTTTACAGTATGCAATTGTTGTAGAAATCTGAAGGAAATGTTCATGTCATTCAGAATAGATTTTGCATCTAATAGATAAAGCTGTGTGATTACTGCAAGGTTTTATAGAAAATATCTGCAAGTTTTACCCTATACTGAAGAATTTCCTGCCTTCTTTTCTCTAAGGCAAGGAATGTATTTTTCTTTAAATGTCATACACATGCACATTTGAATGGTTTTGGTTTATTCACATTTGCTTCCTTTCTAGGTTTCTATTCTGCTTTTGGTTCTTAACCATTTCCATCCTCAAAGTAGCTCCCTGGGTGCCTGACTGTTTCTGATTTTGGGCTGCTTCACTTTTTTCACACTCATTTGACTCGAGATAGATGGTGGGTTTTTTGTTTTCCATTCACCTTTTTTTTTCCACCTAAGAATTTGTGTTTGTCTTGATAGACTGGCCATTAAAACTCTTTGCTGGGACTTCGGGTGCCAAGGACTTCAGAATTCTGGGGTGCAAGCTACCATGTTTCTTAAGCTAAAACTAATTTTGTTGTTAAAGGTTTGTCTCCTGCATGGACAGTTACTGCTTGCTTGAAGTAATTATTTTTGTCTGATAATCAGTAAAAGGAACATCTCCAAATCACATCTAGATTAATCAGTGCTACCACAAGTAATCATTGTTATTATAATATTTCATTGTTTTCCTTCTGTTAATGGCTAAAGGAGAGAAGGAAGAAAACCCTGTATGTCTGCTCCACTTATGACATGTAATAGGATCCCTGCAGAATAGGAGGTATTGGCTGGTGAAGAGAAACAGGAAAAAAATAGGAATGGGAAGGGAGGTGCTTTGGATGTGGAAAGAGGGGAAAACTGCTGGTTGACACATGGTGTTAGTGGCTTGAAAGCTTCAGATATTTATTCACAGGAGGTATGCACACTTAGTTTGGGCATCACTGAGAAACAGCACAGAATGAATCATCATCATTTAGCAGAACAGATGCTGAAGATCAATTCTGGAATCAGCACCACATTATTTTCATCATGAGAGTTGAAGAGAACAGTTTAAAAAGCCAAAGGTATCCCCTAAAACACCTGTGTGCTTTGCTGGCTGGAAAGCCTATATAAGTATATTGTCACAGTGGTGCTATTTATTTATTTATTCATCTCTGCTGTTTGTTTGTTTGTCTGTTTGTTTGTTTTGTGTGTGTGTGTATTTTGTATTTTGCTTTTTGTCCTTGTTCAAAGTTACTGTCTTCTCTTGTAGTTGAGGGTTTTGTAGTGGAACCATATAATGTATTTTCTAGATGCCTGAACAGTAAGTAACAATAGGATATTACTTATGTGACCTATTAAATTGTGACCTGTTAAATGTTTGCTACATTTCAGGCCTTTGCTGGCATGTCAGGGTTGTGGAAGTGCAGGTGTGCTGTGCTCCTGCTGTGGGTTTACTGATATGAATCTGTTCATTGTTTTCATGCTTCTTGCTCAGAACTCACACCCTGTATCTTCTAAAATCCTTATTAGAGAAGAGAAATGTTGGGTGTAGAATATGTATGGGTCTTTTGTTCTGAAATGCTAGGAATTACTATGCCAAAAGTATCAAGCCCTTCTTTTATACATTTGAGATTTTAAGCATTTCCTGCCTCTTCTTGCACAGGGGATTAATTAAAAAAACAAAAAACCCAACCAAGGCTCACAACTGTTAGTTGCCTGAAGTAATAACAAATTTTTCTACTGGGAGCTGATTGAACACTTAATGAAACAAACATTAATTTTAAATAGGAAGATAATTTTTTTTAAAATGAGGTATTCATTAATTTGGGGAAGCATTTCTTTCACTAAAGCTGTTTTCCTCTCCCTATAGAAGTAAATGACTAGAAGTTTGGTTGGTTTTAGTTGCAGAGACCAAAAAGTCCTCTGCTCATGCCCCAAAATTCTACAGAGAAATGAGGTATTGACAATTAAAATAAATTCAATGCCCCATCTCCTGAACTAGAATTAGTAATCTTACTGGATTAAAATAATATGAAATTGTTCTGTGGGGTAATTTTTACTTTACTTTGAAAAACGTCAGGGGGGAAGAATGTAGATGTCTTTAGTGGTTTTTGTTGTGGGTTTCTTTTTTCTTTCTTTTAGTTTACTCTTGTCTTTTCAGGTCTATGTATAGGATCTACAATGAGTTAGCATTCATTGATTTCTCTCAAAAGCAACTTTGACACATCTTTGTTTATTGAAGGCGAAATTTTATTTTGAAAATAATCATTGCAAAGATTGTGTTTTGACTTGTGAAGCATTAATTCTGGGATGACTAATATTAAAAGTAAATAAACATCACCTTCTGGGTTTTTTTTTAATGAAATCCGAGTTTAAATGTCAGAAGACTGAATTATAAGACCACACCTTCATTATGAGGTGTGGAAGTGATGGCCATCTTTTACAGTTCCTTTTCATCTATTTGCTAAGGCCACTTCAGATATCAGGTAGAAGCAGAGTGTTAGATGGGTAATGGCTGTTTTTTTTCCTGAATAAGCAGAGCCAATCTGAATCTCAAGATATATCTGACATTATATCTGGAAGATACAAAAGAAAATTGAGCATTCAGCTTGTAACTCCAATTGAGGATGTGCTCCGGAGAGTTTTGCTTGTTTGGCTTGCTGAAAAAGAGACTGAAAACAGGGATTTTGAATTGGAAAGTATTGTAAGGAATTTAGAATTTATAGCAGAGAATTAAGCATATCTCTGGACTGTGAGACATGTACTGATTTCCTGTAGAAACACCAAAACTGAAGCATTCAAAACACTCAACCCCCCTGCCCTTGACTTTAGACTGCCAGGGTGGTAATGGTTTGTCACAGTGAGGTTTCTGAATAAAATAAAGCTGTTAATAAGTGACATGCATGGTAATTCAGTATAGTGTTCTAGTTAAACATTTGCATCTTTGTGCCACTCTCGTAGATTAGAGGGGACTGTTGAACATTAGTGGTAACAAGATGCACCTCGTACGCATGCTAATGGATTATAACATTTTATAGGTGCAATTTGTACCTGTCTCTCAGTGGATTGGGAAAGTGGTGCATGAGGAACAGATCGTTAAGCATCAGTAGCCAAGCTTTGCTAATTAGCACGTCTTCTAGTGCCAACTCTCTTTGTCCACAGAGAATGTAAATTATTCTTATTTTCTCCCTCAATCTTTTGGGCTTCTTAGGAAATGTATCTCTTCGACTGGAAGATAGAGACTGCAGATTTGTAGTTTTCAATTCTCATGATTAATTGAAGAACATGCATGGTTTATTCAAAAGCAGGGATGCTGCCAAAAATGATCTAATTGGTTAAATAAATAACCCTGAGCTTTTATTACTCAATGTGTTTTTTATTGAATTATTAATGCTATATCACCCTCCAAATCAGTAAGAGTTAATGACTGATTTGCCTGAAGCTATTAATATTTTTCCAATCAGTGGTAAATTGCTATGATGACTTCTTTTGCTGACTTGTATTGCACTGTATTTGTTCACTTGGTAAAATGGTGTTGATGGTAAGAAAGCACTGAAAAATAGCATCCCAATTTCAGCTTGTTTCGGTTGGCTTTTTTTGTGCATGAAGAATAAATAATTCTGTTCATGAAATTGTTTGAGGAGTATGTTTTGGGATAGAGGAAACAAAAAAGAGAAAGTATTTTTCATGAACCATTTGTTGTAAGTGGGATTCAAAGAAAGAGAAACATAATGCATTTATTTAGCACCTCTGCTGTGAAAAAGGAGGAGGAATTTGAGCATTATATGATTTTGTAGGGGTAAGTAATTTTCCCATAGATGAGCAGAAGTGTGCACAAAGAAGTGCTGCAATGGAGTATGGAATGGTTCTGAACAAGTGCCCAGAAAAAAAAAGATGAAATAGGCTCTGACCTATGCAAGGCACTAAAGGTCTTGAAAATTAAGTTTGAATCTTGTTTCTTTGGATCTGTTTAGTTCTGGGAAAGACAGAAAACCATCACTCACTGCTTCTAAGTACAGGAATAAGATAGATCATCATCTAGTTAACTATATCAGATGGCCATTATGAA
Organism: Notiomystis cincta; assembly: GCA_013398075.1. NCBI lineage: Eukaryota > Metazoa > Chordata > Aves > Passeriformes > Notiomystidae > Notiomystis > Notiomystis cincta. Next base: position 60,118 of record VZRX01022192.1, on the reverse strand, counting down.
TGTGTATGAAAATGTGGGTGTATTTCTGAAAACTAATTAAATAAAAATTATTTTAAAACCTGAAAAACGTTTTATGTTATTGAATACTAGTGGATGGTATTACCATGTCTGTATCCAAGCTAGTGTTGCTTAGACCTTTTTGTTTAAAATGTTAGCTTTTGTCTAGCATATCAGGTGTAAGTGAGGTAGCTGTGAGATGCACTTTTTTTCTTACCAGATGTCCCAATTTTATTTTTCTTTTTGAAACTTTTCCAAATGGGCTACATTGCAGGAAGTAACTGAGACGTTTCCCTTTTCTCAAACCTTTATTTGAGAGTAGGGATGGATGAGTAGTCGGTAGGAGATGGATAAATAGAGTAAGAGGAAGGAATAAGGCCGTGGACACTTCATAGTGAAGAGGAACAGACCGTGTGTGGGGACAACAGCTGAGTTTTAGGAAATCACAATATGGAATTCAAGGAACTGTCATTTGTTAATTCCTGTGACACAGGAATAGAGAGAAACTTGAAACTCCCTGTTATCCACACAGCAGTGAACTCCGGCACTTGCTGCTGCGTGAGGTGGTGGCGGCTCATGGTGACAGATGAGATCAGACAGGGAGTCTGTCTGAGGCACAGGCAGCAGCTCGGTAAGGAGGTGTTGGAATTACTGCCTTCCAGCATCTCTAGCTCAGGAGCTACAGGAGCTGGCAAACCTGGGGTGTTCCTGGGAATCATCTCTAACTACTGCAGCACTGAACACCTTTGGCCTGACCCTGTGGGGCATTTGCCAGCTCCTTAGGGACAGGAGTATTGGTGCATGGAACCCATTTGTGCAAAGAGAATTTGGAATTCCCTCAGCTGCCAGCCACTGAAATTTTTGTAGACCACTGCAGCTTCTAACCTGAATTTGGGATTGTTTTTGAGAGGAAAGGATGTAGCAGTGCTTCAGCATCCTGGTAGTCTGTTAGCTTCCAATGCATCTTCTTGGGGTCACTGAAGAGGTGGATGTGCCATAGAGCAGCTTTGAGGATGTGGAGTCAGAAAATACCCGAAGGCTGGGAGGGGGAAAGTCACTTTGTCACTTTTGTCCTTTTCCACTCTCATCTTTTGTATGTGTATGTGATAATACTGTTGCCATGAGAGGGTATTGGAGTCTGAATAAATACTTTGAGATTAAAGTAGAAGCAGTGAATTAGATTAGAGTTCCTATGGCAGTTTTTGTGCATTTGCATTTTTCATGCAGTCCCTATAAACTATTACTTTTTTTTCTATTTCTTGTTGCTAGGTGAAAGACCAGGGAAAACAGAAAAAGATGGTGCTTGCCCTTCCCATTTATTATACTAAAGAAACAGTAATTTGGTGTGTGGAGGAAAAACTGGGCCTGCTCTCTAATACTTTTTTTTTACCAATGGCATAAGTTTATTTATAATAATAACAACTAAGTGGTATTTTTAGAAATAAATACTTTAAATTGCTTACAGTTTTAAACTCTCAGTAATAAGCTGGTATAAGTAGTCCATTGTTTATATTAAGAATCAGATCTGGTTTTGTCACAGAGATCTATTCAGGTTATAAAATAAACAGTATTTTATTCAGTGCAATGAAGGGAGTTGTTTTCTTGGCTTTATGAGGATAGTTACATTTTTCACAGACTTTTATTAAGTTTGCATGCATAAGCCAGTCTAATCAGGAATGTTCCACATTAAAAAAATATTGCAGTGGCTCTCAGAGAATCAGAGGTGAGGTTAGATGACTTGATATGTTTTTTGCATTTTCAGTTTAATATTTATGGTTTTGTGATGTAGTTTTGTCACTAGAAGAAAGTGAAAAGTGTATGTACAGAGAAAGAAACAAAAGTAGAGCATGCTGCATTTTTTTAAATACTAGTAATTATTTGTTAAATATATTCTTTTGGTTGCTACCTTTGGTTCTTTTTTCTGATGGTGCAAAGGTAAATCTGTGTTTTTTGCATATTCAGTTTCTTGTATTATAGGGTCTTAAAGCCTCTTATAAAGAAACTTAGTGAATGAAACTTATGTTTCTTTAAAATAAAGGGGTTGGATTTTGACTAGGAAGAGCACTGTTGTCATAGCAGTTGATTTGCTGGGTGATCTGGCCATGGCTTTGGAATGGAGCTGCTTGGAATATAGCATTCTACAAGTGTTTTAAACTCTTGCAAAGGATAATATTGAAACAGTTTTAATTTTAAGATTTTGGCTGTTACAAGATTACATCTACCTGCAAAAGTAATTTCTAGGTCCTTGTAATCAGGAATTTGAGTTTTCCACAATTCTGCTCGAAGATGTTCTCATCCTGACATGAAAGGTAAGAAGGAAACTTCAAACAGAAATGGAGTGATATGCAGGTCATGTCTGGGAACTTTTTTTGGAGTCACACCCTGGTGGTCCATGTGTAGAAATTCTTCTGAACCCTCCACAGAACAGATTTGATATTCATGAGGAGCTGGATTGTAGATCAAGCCTGTGGAGGGAGAGGAGTGTGTACCAATATTTACATTGCTGTGCTTTTACATCAAGGGTATTGTCTGAGGGGACATATCTCTCCTGAGAAACAACAAAATATTCAGCATCTGTGCTAAGTTCTGGCCAGCTGGCACCTAGAATAGGGAAAAAACCAAACCAATAAAACAAACAAACAAACACCCAAACTTTGTTGCAACTTGCTTCTTGTAGAGAAGATAGTGGGAACTTTCTTGAAACAAATAACTAATTGACATGATGGATTAGTCATAGCAGCAATACCAGTGAGGCTTATGAATCCTAAAGCCTTGAATTCAAACAATGGAAAATGGCATTCTGCATGTCTATGTTTGCCCTGTAAACATCATGATCTGTCATCTTTGTATATGGCTCTGCAGCTGATAAGGGTTTAAATCTCCATTTGTCTAATGTTTGGCCTTACATTTTGGGAATAATCTTAATAAACATATTTATTATAAGAAAAAAATTTGGCTATAAATTTTATTATATTATTTATATTTTTACTTCATGGTATTTATTTGCCCATCATTAAACACATAGCATAATTTTTTTTCCCATATAATAATACAACCAGAAGGTTCTAATATTATTAGCCACACATTTGTGCAGGAAGACAAGGTTCATAAAGCCAATAACTTATTTTGCACTGAATTTTGTTTAGTACTTTAAAATGAATTTTTCATAGCTATATCAAAATTCTAGTAATAGCTGGTCTGGTCACTTCACCTGTTTCTGTGTAGCACTTTGACAAGTCAGAGTCAGAACTGAGAGTCAAGATTTCTTGAGAGTCAGGATGTGACTTTCCACAGAACCACTGGGTCCACCACACAGTTGATTTCAGCTGTGCTTGATCAGCTGGCACTTGGCCATCTCTCCCAGCTGCTGCTGTGAGACAGGCCAGGTGGGACACCTTAGTGCATGATTTGTTATGTGATATTTGGGTTTTTTTGGACAAAATGGGAACAAGGCTTTTCTATGCCTTGCTCACCTCCCTCCTTTCAATATCTGACAAATCCCATTTAGGCTATTGACCTACACTTTAAATAGCAGATTTTCAGAGCTTGGAAGCTGATTGTTTTCATGAATATGTAATGGAAGTAATGCAAAAATCTGCCTCATGTGCCTCATTTGAGTTTATGTGAGGGTAGGCACTTCTCCACTCACTGTCTCACTGACTATATCAAAGGATATGCCACATAAAGCTTTTAATATTTCATTCTCAGTTAATAGGAAATAACGAGGGAAATTTGTGCCAGGCTGTAGTTGCTGTCGTTAAAGGCCTCTCTGCTTACCTAGAAAATTTGCTTTTCTTCCTTTTCTCCCCAGGTGTCCTTGCAGCCTGTGCTGCTGAGGACCCCAAAAGAGGGACCATATCTGATATAAACAGACATAACAGTGTCTGTTAAATAAACTTGTGTTTTTCTCTTGCATTTTAACAAAAACAAACCATATCTCCCTTTTAATCTTTCCCTCTGATTTCTTCTTGTTAGTTTTGGACTTTGTTTTTTTCTGTGCATGTATGTGCCCCCTTCTGATTAGAGTACTGCTGACTAGCTAAGTTGCAAGCTGGGTGTACTGAATGCAAAACAAATCTATTAACTTAGTTCAGTGATGTGCAAACGGTTTTCCTGTTATTCTGCTGGACACAAGCTATCTGTAAGTATATCCATTTAGAGTATATTTCCTAGTGCTCTGGACTTTTGGAGAAATTGATTGGATTGGCTCTNCATCTAGTTAACTATATCAGATGGCCATTATGAATGTGTATGAAAATGTGGGTGTATTTCTGAAAACTAATTAAATAAAAATTATTTTAAAACCTGAAAAACGTTTTATGTTATTGAATACTAGTGGATGGTATTACCATGTCTGTATCCAAGCTAGTGTTGCTTAGACCTTTTTGTTTAAAATGTTAGCTTTTGTCTAGCATATCAGGTGTAAGTGAGGTAGCTGTGAGATGCACTTTTTTTCTTACCAGATGTCCCAATTTTATTTTTCTTTTTGAAACTTTTCCAAATGGGCTACATTGCAGGAAGTAACTGAGACGTTTCCCTTTTCTCAAACCTTTATTTGAGAGTAGGGATGGATGAGTAGTCGGTAGGAGATGGATAAATAGAGTAAGAGGAAGGAATAAGGCCGTGGACACTTCATAGTGAAGAGGAACAGACCGTGTGTGGGGACAACAGCTGAGTTTTAGGAAATCACAATATGGAATTCAAGGAACTGTCATTTGTTAATTCCTGTGACACAGGAATAGAGAGAAACTTGAAACTCCCTGTTATCCACACAGCAGTGAACTCCGGCACTTGCTGCTGCGTGAGGTGGTGGCGGCTCATGGTGACAGATGAGATCAGACAGGGAGTCTGTCTGAGGCACAGGCAGCAGCTCGGTAAGGAGGTGTTGGAATTACTGCCTTCCAGCATCTCTAGCTCAGGAGCTACAGGAGCTGGCAAACCTGGGGTGTTCCTGGGAATCATCTCTAACTACTGCAGCACTGAACACCTTTGGCCTGACCCTGTGGGGCATTTGCCAGCTCCTTAGGGACAGGAGTATTGGTGCATGGAACCCATTTGTGCAAAGAGAATTTGGAATTCCCTCAGCTGCCAGCCACTGAAATTTTTGTAGACCACTGCAGCTTCTAACCTGAATTTGGGATTGTTTTTGAGAGGAAAGGATGTAGCAGTGCTTCAGCATCCTGGTAGTCTGTTAGCTTCCAATGCATCTTCTTGGGGTCACTGAAGAGGTGGATGTGCCATAGAGCAGCTTTGAGGATGTGGAGTCAGAAAATACCCGAAGGCTGGGAGGGGGAAAGTCACTTTGTCACTTTTGTCCTTTTCCACTCTCATCTTTTGTATGTGTATGTGATAATACTGTTGCCATGAGAGGGTATTGGAGTCTGAATAAATACTTTGAGATTAAAGTAGAAGCAGTGAATTAGATTAGAGTTCCTATGGCAGTTTTTGTGCATTTGCATTTTTCATGCAGTCCCTATAAACTATTACTTTTTTTTCTATTTCTTGTTGCTAGGTGAAAGACCAGGGAAAACAGAAAAAGATGGTGCTTGCCCTTCCCATTTATTATACTAAAGAAACAGTAATTTGGTGTGTGGAGGAAAAACTGGGCCTGCTCTCTAATACTTTTTTTTTACCAATGGCATAAGTTTATTTATAATAATAACAACTAAGTGGTATTTTTAGAAATAAATACTTTAAATTGCTTACAGTTTTAAACTCTCAGTAATAAGCTGGTATAAGTAGTCCATTGTTTATATTAAGAATCAGATCTGGTTTTGTCACAGAGATCTATTCAGGTTATAAAATAAACAGTATTTTATTCAGTGCAATGAAGGGAGTTGTTTTCTTGGCTTTATGAGGATAGTTACATTTTTCACAGACTTTTATTAAGTTTGCATGCATAAGCCAGTCTAATCAGGAATGTTCCACATTAAAAAAATATTGCAGTGGCTCTCAGAGAATCAGAGGTGAGGTTAGATGACTTGATATGTTTTTTGCATTTTCAGTTTAATATTTATGGTTTTGTGATGTAGTTTTGTCACTAGAAGAAAGTGAAAAGTGTATGTACAGAGAAAGAAACAAAAGTAGAGCATGCTGCATTTTTTTAAATACTAGTAATTATTTGTTAAATATATTCTTTTGGTTGCTACCTTTGGTTCTTTTTTCTGATGGTGCAAAGGTAAATCTGTGTTTTTTGCATATTCAGTTTCTTGTATTATAGGGTCTTAAAGCCTCTTATAAAGAAACTTAGTGAATGAAACTTATGTTTCTTTAAAATAAAGGGGTTGGATTTTGACTAGGAAGAGCACTGTTGTCATAGCAGTTGATTTGCTGGGTGATCTGGCCATGGCTTTGGAATGGAGCTGCTTGGAATATAGCATTCTACAAGTGTTTTAAACTCTTGCAAAGGATAATATTGAAACAGTTTTAATTTTAAGATTTTGGCTGTTACAAGATTACATCTACCTGCAAAAGTAATTTCTAGGTCCTTGTAATCAGGAATTTGAGTTTTCCACAATTCTGCTCGAAGATGTTCTCATCCTGACATGAAAGGTAAGAAGGAAACTTCAAACAGAAATGGAGTGATATGCAGGTCATGTCTGGGAACTTTTTTTGGAGTCACACCCTGGTGGTCCATGTGTAGAAATTCTTCTGAACCCTCCACAGAACAGATTTGATATTCATGAGGAGCTGGATTGTAGATCAAGCCTGTGGAGGGAGAGGAGTGTGTACCAATATTTACATTGCTGTGCTTTTACATCAAGGGTATTGTCTGAGGGGACATATCTCTCCTGAGAAACAACAAAATATTCAGCATCTGTGCTAAGTTCTGGCCAGCTGGCACCTAGAATAGGGAAAAAACNTTAAAGGCCTCTCTGCTTACCTAGAAAATTTGCTTTTCTTCCTTTTCTCCCCAGGTGTCCTTGCAGCCTGTGCTGCTGAGGACCCCAAAAGAGGGACCATATCTGATATAAACAGACATAACAGTGTCTGTTAAATAAACTTGTGTTTTTCTCTTGCATTTTAACAAAAACAAACCATATCTCCCTTTTAATCTTTCCCTCTGATTTCTTCTTGTTAGTTTTGGACTTTGTTTTTTTCTGTGCATGTATGTGCCCCCTTCTGATTAGAGTACTGCTGACTAGCTAAGTTGCAAGCTGGGTGTACTGAATGCAAAACAAATCTATTAACTTAGTTCAGTGATGTGCAAACGGTTTTCCTGTTATTCTGCTGGACACAAGCTATCTGTAAGTATATCCATTTAGAGTATATTTCCTAGTGCTCTGGACTTTTGGAGAAATTGATTGGATTGGCTCTGATGCCAAGCAAGCGTAGATTTGTTGTTCTTTTTTCTTTTTTGTTTTTTTGAGAATGTTTGGATTTTTTCCTGGAACTGTCAAGACCTCTAGAAACTGTTGTGTTTAAGAACACTGGGAAATATGAAAAGTGGAACCAGGAGATTAGAGATACCTGCCAATTAAGAGCTAAAATCTGATTTGAAACTTCAAGTACTAACTTGGATTAAGTGGGTTTAAAATATTAATTCTTTTTTTAAAAACAAATGATGATTTTTCCTTAGACTTCTGGTGTAGTTGTGAAGTTCTACCCTGGTCAAAACTGGATGAGGTATTTAGTCAGAACTGCTATTTCAGTACTGGCACTAGTTCAGGTGTTGGCATGTGCTCTTGTCCCTGCTTGAACTGTGACCCTACCAGGAATTGCATCTCAGCATGGACTGCATCAAACTTCGTGCCTTCCTGTGAGTTGCTGGTCTGGCTATTCTAAATATAAAAATGAAACTTGTATTTGTAACTTCTCCAATTCATTTTAGGTAGATGAAAGCTGTTTTGAGTAAATTCATTTAGTGTTTTTTTTTTTTTCTCTTTTTTTTGAATTTTTTTTTCCCTCTGTTATGATATGTTTGCATACTTTTTTGATGAGTAACTGCTTCCTAGAATGCAAAACATGAAAAGATGGATATCTATTTAATAATAATTAATCTAATAATTGGCTGATTAACTTATTTTTTTAAATCCTCATAATGTTTTTTATTATTGAGGCATAATGACTATTATGTAATTTTTTTTTAAAGTAAAAGAGTTTGGAAATGGTGATTTTTAGCCTTGTTATTTTATGAACAAGCAACCTGTTCCATTGTTAAGAGATTTATTTTGGATACTCTGACACCAGCTTCAGTCAGGAGCAAATATGCAGCTGAATGTGTTTAGGCCTAATACAGGGTGTTGTTAGTACATCCTGAATGCTTTGGCACTTTCCCAAATTAATCAGCTGGAGATCATGAGACAAATGAAAATGGTTTATTACTACTCTGTGGTAATTGCTTCTTCCATCCCTCCTTCTTGATTTCCAGCTTCAAAAATATGTGGTTGATGGTCTGTACATGCATCTTTTGGTTGTACTTGCTTCTTCCTCAGTCACATGCATTGGCTATAGCACTTACATCTATATTTTACTGAAATGTCTGCTTGAAAGGGAGAAGTTTGCTCTGATAGAGAGGGGATAAGATAGCAGAGTCCAATTACAGGGGCTCGTGGCTTGCACGTTTTAGGCTAATTATGCAGTGGTTTCATGGCAGTAAACCAGTCGACTCAAGAGGAATAATGCTGTAAAGCTGATTAGCATAAAAACATGGAGTTTAATAAAGAATTTTGGAAGATAAGAAACAATGGAACCAGTGTAATCTCTTGTCCTTTGATTTTTATCCTTGCTTTTCAATGCAAAGTCGGAAGTGGTAAATGTTATGTTTACAGTGAATTTTTGAACAGCTTGAAATGACTGGATTTTATTTCTCTATGTATAAGAGCTTGATAGCTCCTTCTGGACTAAAAGGAGGCAAAAAGCACTGTATGTGTGCTCAGAAGAGTATCAACCCTTGTGTTGTGTGCCTGTATGTGTAGGCTTGGTGTGTACAGTGTTTGCAGTGCAGTGATGTCAGGAGATGTGAACACAAGGTGAGCCACCTCTGTCTAGAGTCTGCTGAGATGTTTTAGAAGTTTAAGATATTGGAGGAGCAGGGGATGCAAGATAACTGAAATCTTATGGCTGAGAGATTAGAAGTTATGCAAAAAAAAATGAAGCCTTTTAGATTCCTAAAGTATCTGTGATCTGTTCAATATATGAAGCTGGAGGAAAATTAAACAAGGAATGGTTTTATGAGCTTTAGTCTCAATAAAAATAATTTAAAAAAAAATTTAAAAAAAGGAGAAATAGGATACTGGGGAAAGGCTATGAAATAACCAAGATAGCCAAGTTTGAAAAATTTGTGAGTGTAGAATAAGTCTAGATAATAGTGATGCAAAACCCAATAAGGTCATTGCACATGCATCACAGATCGATTTCAATTGTAAATAAATGTTAGTTCCCAAGGCACTCTTGAGAAGATTTAGTCTGAAATTAAATTTGGGTTGCCTGAGATGAAATTTCAGTGGTCATAATAGATGCCAAATCCTTCTTGTTTTGTTAATGTAAAGAATCAGAAAGGCCCCACTACCCCCGTTAACCCCTAAATAAGAAAATGTACCTTGGTTATTATTATTCGGAAAGTCAAGATATAAATGTGAGTGAGCTGCTATATCCACATGGCTGGGAATGGAAATGGTAGGCTGTGATGTGCTGTATGAGGAATAATTGATCTTGTCTTTCCCACACACTGTATGTGGCCTTTGGAAGTGGCCTTTTTGCAGGGCTCGTTCTTTCCCTGGTGTTACTCACACACAGGGGCACAGTTTTCTAGAAACTGGTGTCATGTTGATGTGGTGTGGGATTGCAGACTTAGATGTGTGTTCTGAAGATGCTTGTATTATTTCACATCTCTTTGCATTTCTCAAGCCTCCTGTTACTGTTAGAAGAACTGGAATTGCTGTTTGTTATGACTGGCAGGTAGTTGTATTAACAGGCTGATACTGTTATGGATATTTAATGAGGAACATATTAATGGTTGATAACACTACAGTTAATGCTTCGCATTTTAAAAGCATTAAGTAAATATTCAGTGTTTAGTGCTAAATGTTAAGGGAAAAATAGTGAAGCCTTGTGTCTTAAAAGAACTTCTCAATGGGGAGAAAATTTCTGTGGGTACTCTTTCGATCACATGGTAATAATAAATGTTAAACAACATTTACTTCTTTTTATTCCCAGTATTAGGTTCTTTATGCATATTTAAAAAAAAAAATACCTGCATGTAGGTAATTAGGAATACATTGTACTTTCCCTAAGTTAGCTATGGAAAGCTTTTTGTGCTAGAAATTATTAGATGCTGATCTAGTTTCATGAAATCAAATACTATAGGTATGTAGTTTCTGTTGGTGAGAGAGATTTTTAAAAATGGAAAGAGAAGTAAGTTTAGTTTTCATCTTACATGCATCTCAGCAAATTTGTGTTTTCTGTAATTATATAAATTGTTAGGTATTACTCATTTTTGGCTGTATGCCTCATAAAAGCATGCCTGTTCCTGTTTTTCATAATGCAAGCCGAGATGGGGAGTTTAGCAGGCAATCTCTAAGCTGACAGAACGCCAGCTTTGTAGAGAAAAACACTTCAGATGCATAAGTGATGAGCAGAACACTTTTTTATTGAAGCTGGGTAAGTTCAATGCATAGAAAATGCAAGTTGGAGATAACTGAATAATGCCTTCTTTGTAACCTTTAGAGCAGCCATCCCCCTGAAAACTCTGTGACTGCACAGAGAAACAGCCCTGATGTGGCATTTGTTTTCACCTGCTGTACACTTAGAGTAGCAAGCCATCTGTGACTTTTCCTGGTAGATGGTTACACTGCCTTAGAAGATACAGGGGGAATTTGTGCACCTCTATCTTAGCTTGGAAGCACAAACATGGTAAGTCATGAAGTTGCTGTCTTTTTAAAAAGAAAAAGTACATTGAAACTGGAAATATTGTGAGCTGTATTCTCCTACACGCTCTTCTAATAAATACGTAACATTTATGTGTCTTTGAGGTTCTTAATGGCAGAGAAGAACATTCATTTTAATACGTTGAAAGGGCTTATTTTATTTTAATGGTTTTGGTTGGGGTTTTTTGTGTGTAGCTGTCAGTGTTAGGTTGTGTCTATACATGTTTTCACTTACACATGTACAGTAAGTGAGTAGACTGTTTTATGTAGGAAAAAAGCACTATAGAAACAGAGTTATGAGAGAAATGCTGGTGAAGATATGTGGTGAGCTGGTTAGACTTTTACATTGCTTATTTGGTTCTTGAGGAGAAAGATAGAGGAAGGCAAATCTTTTGTTTCTGTTTTAGCAAAAAAAATTTGTAGTGTTGTACAGAGATATCAGATCATATTTTTATATAAAAAAAATATTTCCTGGAGAGAATCTTATAAATCTCAAAGCCTTGTAGTATTGTTTTGTTTCTTTGGTCTAAGGTACACAGAGAAGTTGTGTTGTATGGCTTTCCTGGTGTGTCCTTTTGGATGTGCCTGGCCTTGCTCCATTTTAAAACTGGGAACCTGAGTGTCCAGAGCAGCTGCCATCTGTCCAGCCTTGCTTGGTGCCATTCCTTCCACAGCAGCCAGGTCTCAGCCTCTCTGTCCTCCTCTTTTTAATTTCTCTTAAGGGTGTTCCTCTATGACCCACCCAGACACTTAATTTATTAGTTTATGAAATGTAAAAGTTAAATATCTGTGGTTTATAGGAGGTCATGCTCTCTGAAGTATTGCTTATTTCTGAATTACAACCAGTTATTTCTAATTGCACAGGCCTATTGTACTGATCACTGTGACTCCAGTTCCACAGGATGACTGTGTCTCTTCCTAATATAAATCAGCTACATTAAACAGAATATTTTACTGAGCTTCTTGAGATCAGTACAAATAACTGAAATGCTTAATGCAGAATACAGAGTTGCTTTTCTTTGTGATGTTCTTGTGATGTTTTAGAATGCCTTTTGTTGAGATAGGGTTGAAGTTGTCTCTCTCCAATGAGTACTTAATTAATATGAAACCACTTCATCTTCATTGTTGTTGAGATTTTCTTTAATTGTTGTGGTGTAACAGTAGCATAAATAGGAAATAATAAGTCTTATTTCTTGCTTAAAGGGATTTTGGACTTAAATTGAAAAAATAATTATGTTCTTTAAATGAAGAAGTTACTGCTTGTTGTTTTTCTTTTTTAAGGATTTGGACTCGTTTACTAGGAATTTAAAAGTAGGAAGGTAGGTTCTGGCAAGTGTGTAAAGCCATGATACTACTTTTTATTTGTTAATTTTATTGTTGTGTTTTTCTTGTCATGTGCAACTTAAATTTTATTTAGATGATACATCTTTTCATCCATGATCCAACAATGTTCTGCTTTTATGAAAAGTGAACCTTTTCATCTTATATGACTGTATCTCTTTAAAGATTATATCTTTTAACATGAATCAAATAGATGGGCAGTATTTCCTGGGTTTCACACTTGTGGGGGTAACTGAAGTCAGTCTGCTGTTTTCCTGTGATTTCCCTTCTGACATATATTGCTTATGTTGGGTCACTTACACTTATTGGATTTCTCACCTCTCACTCAATTGCATTGAAATATATCCATGGAAACTATTTATTTTCTGCATGGGCATGCTCACTATAAATATTGTATGAAGATTTTTATGAAGGATATTTTATTATTTAGTATTTTATTTTGAAAAGGTAATTATCATAAGAGTTGGTCTCTGACTGTCATGTTTGTGCCCTCAAGAGAGGAAAAAAGGGAGTTGTTTAATAATGAAGAGCTGTAATGAGAACTGTTCTGTTAACCATAGAGGAAGCCTGGAACAAGGCAAAATGTTTCCACCTTAAAACAAAACAATGGATGATGAATTGAAGGGAGTACCCAGGAACAGTGAAACAAGTCTGTCTTGTGTTGTAAACAACTGTGCTCTTGGCAAGTTTCTTTTAAGGCATCAGCAAATTAGAGTAGGGAGGGACAGGAGAACAGGGAAGGGATTTGCAGATGCTGATGTGCAGCTTCTCTGAAGAGAGATGGAGTGGGAGGAAGGCCTGGTGATAAATTAGCATCAGTGGCTGGTTGAAAAGGCAGGGTGGAGGTAAAACTGGCAGTAAGTTTGTGAAAAAGATGTGCTAGGAAAATGCTTGCTTACAGTCATGCACCTGAATGTGAAAGAGCAGGCCACAACTGCATTTCCCAGTTAGTGAATGATGTTGCAATAATTGCACTTTGCATTTCAGCTCAAGCATATTTGGCATGGATATCAAGAACCAGGCTTTAGAAAATGTGTGTACATTAGATAAAAGGGCTTCAGCTGCTTTGAGTATTTCAGCATGAGAGAATTGCCTGCATGCAGTGTTGCTGACCCTGATGTCTGTCATGACTGTAATCTCCAAAAGCCTCCAGCACATCAGAATATCAAGTGACTTTGGCAACTGTCTTATTTGGGAAAAGCATGTGTTGCACTTTTTTCTCACCTGCTGTGAAAAGGTAGCAGAGATGACAGGGGAGAGGGTGCTTTAGAAAAGTGGCTGCTGAGGTTAGAAGCACTCACCACTGCATTCTGAAAGAGAGACATCCTTACCCCTTGAAAAAACCCCAAAATATACAAAATATTTTGAAAGCCTAAAGAATTCTAGTGCATTTGGACAATTATGCCTTCAGCAAATACAGTCCTCTGGGAAATTGCTTTATTTTTTAGGGAATTTTCCCATGAGAAAATATGGTAATTGTTTCACAAAGGACATTTAAGTAAACTGTTTTCAGTGTGGATTCAGCTATAGGCTTTTGTGATTTAGGAGTATTCTCATTTATGCATCTTTTTCACTTTGCTTTTGAAAGCCTTTTCTACTGTTGTATGCAAGAAACAAACAAAAAAAATTGTGCAAGTAAGAAATTCCGTTTATATAATCTGCATGAAGAAAATGATAAAGCTTTTTAAACCAGTGGGTTTTTTTCGAGTAAAAACTTATTGAGTTATAAGCCTGTACGCTTTTGTTTTTACAGCTGGGTCAGTTTAAACTTGTTTCTGACCTTGGGTTCCCTTCTTCCCTCTAACCTTTTTGTGCCTCAGAGCTTGCTCAGTTTGTGGGAAGTCTGGCAGAGAGGAGGACACTGGCAGTGTTTGGACAAGCATTCTGAGTATTCTGAGTGTTTCTAGATACCCAATTGTCACAAATTGTTCCTCATGTACTTAGGAGGAGACAAGCTCCAGTAATTTTTGTTAAATGTTTTCCCTTTTTTTTTTTCTCCCCCTTTTTTCAGTTTTACTTTTTAAGAGGAAGAAAGTTGTGAAATTGTGTTTTGCATCAAGTACCCTTCTGCTGGTCCTCCATCTGCTGAAGTGCTGGACTATTGATGACTATGACCAGTGCTTAGAAAAAGTTTTAAACCATTAAGCAGTTGCTATTTCCAGCCATTTTGCTGGAGAGTTTAACTTTTTCAAAATCCATCTCAAAAAGCCTGTGTTTATGTCGGGAACAGAGCAGCTCCTTTTACAGCTTCTGTATAATATGCCAATAGCTGCAACTGATTTAAAACAAAGGCTCATGAAGTCCAACAAGGTCTATTCTAAATAGGCTCTGAGTGTAAGTAAACCATTCCAGGCACATCAGAGGTGAAGATTCTGTCCCATCTTCATCTGTCTAGAAGCTGAGGGAGTTGCAGGTAGTGATCAGGCCTTCTGTAAAACAGAGTGCAAAGGAGCCATTGCTGGTGTTTTTCCTTGTGTTCAGGACAGCTTTTTTTGCACTGCAGTTACAGTCTGAGAACTACTAGCTGGGGAAATACCATAACCCAAACACAGAGCACACAGTGGGCCTTGTCATTAGGCCATTGTTTTTTCATGGATTTGGTGGCACCAGTGTTTTTGTAATCAGATCTCAGTCAATTGTGATTTGTGACTGGTACTTTGCAAGTGAAGTACTTTAAACATCTTCACGGCGCTGTGATTAATCCCATGAGATGATTACTATTACTTTTATCATTCTTACAGGCTTAATTTAGGCTTTTTTTTTTTTGAGAAGGTTTTTTTTTGGTTTTTTTTTTTTTTTTTAATGAGGTTGGCACAGACATTGTGGTCCTTTCTATGCCTCTTTTTGCAGCATTTGCTTCTTGCAATGTTCTGGTTAACACCTTGAACAGTGCCTCATTTTGTTAGTTGTTGCTGTTTCTGTTGTCCCTCCATTCTTATCTTCAGTTTCCAGATTGTTCTGAATCATGGCTGTGACTTAGATATTTTTCCACTTTTCCCTGAAGATGTGCTCTTTTTTGATGGCAGTGTTAATTGTAGGATCAGTTAACACTACAGTTAACTGTAGCACTCAGTTTTTCACAAGGAAGGGACTTTAATTTCCCCAGTACAGGAGCAGAAGGTAATTGTCCTGTGGGGTGACTTTGTTCCTTGACTCTAAATGCATCTCAGATTCTGAACTTCAGTATCCTGATAGCATCCTAGACAAGGAGGAAGTAGTGTCTCTGGAGATACCTTCTATGTTAGAAGCCAAAAAGATAATGCAGTATGTGCATGCTTGGGTATTAGAAAACTGGTGGTCTCTGAAATATTGTCGTGGGACTTCTACTGTTGCCTTTTTTTGTATTTATACTGCAGCATTTTATTTTTAAATGAAAAACATTTCTTGGTGTGAGTTCTCAACTAAACTGTATGGAATCCTCATCATTAGGGATGAAAGAGTTAAGGAAATTTTCTAGCAGCTGATTTTTTCCCACTGTTTTATGCTGAAATATTTAAAGGTTTGTAATGGTTTGGATGACCATAATAGTGATTCTGTTATCATTCTGTATTTTCTATACCTCCATATGTATATGTGTGTTGGAATACTTGAACTTTAAGGATGATGGGCGATGAAGTTGGAAATAGTAGCTGCACATTTCTTTCTCTGTTTAAGTGTGATTTACCTATTCAAGCACATACCATAAAATGGTATGTCTGTTGTTCTTAGGATTGGTGGTGATAGTTTTACTTGTGCTTTCTTTTGCTTACCTACTACTTAGTATTAAAATTGATGTTCCAGGAAAGGGAAAAACAGTGCAGTGTAAAGGGATGCTGGCATCCATAGAAATAATTGTAAATTTTGTCTCCTTTTGCCTCTGGAAATGACCAGGTTTTCTTAGGACTTTAGCAAGAGTTTATTAAAAATAAATGGTTTCAATAAAATAAATGCTGGATGGGATTAAAGGAAGATTTTCATCAAATTTCAGATTTCTTTTGTATTTTAAACATATTTCTCCTTTCGGTTCAGTTTAATAATCCATGATGTAGAAGTGCTTAGAGCTGTTTTGCAGGACTAAGTTGTGGGGTTTCTTTTAATGAAAAACCATGAGGGAACTCAAAGCTTGTCATCTTCAGGATGAGGTACTAGCATTTTAAATTAGGTTTTGATTTGAGTGTGTGCTGGAGAAAACTTTCAAAATATGGTAGATGATATATTTAAAAAGAATCTCAGAAGAGTTGCTATGCTATTTGGAGTCTAATTGGACCAACCTTGCTATTCAGAAAAGTATTTGAGAACTCCATGAGAAAACTTTACTTTGGTTTTGTTGCTTTTTGAAATGAGAAGCTCAGAGGATAATCCAAGATAAGTAATGAAGAATTACATTGTAAAATTAGATAATTAAAAGAGTGCAATAAAACTCTGAAAACCCTTGAAGTGTGGGCCATTTGCTACTCTTACCATATGTCTGAGGTTCTAGTAGACCAATACCTACAATTAATATCAAAACAGAATCACTGCTGCAGTGTGTCTTTGAGCAGAAGTCTTAGTTCTTCCGTGGAAGTGGAAAGACGTCCAGAATTCAGTAAATATAAAGAATTTTGCATCCTGGCCAGCAAGTTGTAACTATTGCCTTGCAAACAAGAGTTTACCCGTATCTTCCTGTAAGTCTGGAACCTGTTTTGAGGAGTAGAGTGGTAATTGAAATGATGTAGCTTGTCTGAACTGAGCAAGTTGTCAAAATCCATCCAGAGGTGTTCTTATGTGACAGATTGTTCTCCCTTGTTCATTGTCTCACATCTAATTTGTTTCAAAGGACCTTGTTGAATTTTGTAATAGACAAATGGAAACATTTTGTGATACAGTTGGTTTAAAAGGAGGTCTGTTTGGGAAGAATGGCAGAACAGATGAGTGCCCTTCTGCTGTAGGATAAAATTATTGGAAATGTTTGATACATTAGAAATTTAGTTCCCTCATTAACTCTCCCAGTATTTTAAGGATGAGCTTCATCCTGCTCAGCACTAAGTGTGTCAATACTGATTGTCAGTATTTCTTATGAGATGGACTACTGCCTTCCTCATTAATCCTTTGGGAATAATAGGTATTCAGAGGCTGAAATTGGAGTTGAATCACTTCCAGTCCTGTTTATTTGGTGTTTTGGGGAGACCAGTGGGAATGCTCATAGTGATCTGAATGAAATTTTTACCACAGTTGCTACACTCCAACTCTCCCCATTCCTTTGCCATCAAGGGGACATCTCTGGCATCCTTAACCAATCTTTTTTCCCTAAGGAGGTGGATCACACATCATAAGTAGGATGTCTGTAAAAACAAATTTAAAGAAAGTAAAAACTACTCCCCTTGGTTATGCTGTTGTAAAAGAAGGTGATTCTTCTGAGGCAATTCTTTTAATGTACAAGAGGTGGTAAATTTATGGTATTTTTCTGAATTTTCCATGTCTTTGTTTCTTTGAATCTCTGATGAAGAGAGGCAAGTAAAAGAGCATAGTAGAAAACAGGCTAATGCAGAATGGGAGAAAATATCTGAAGAAATTGTATTCCTGTGCAATATAAAGCACACACAGTTAGCAGGACTAGGTGGGCAGCTAACTTGGGGGTTTATACAGGTTTCACCACAGGATTCCCACTATGCAATTTGTAGAGTCAGAACTGAGGTGCTCTTGAGCAGCTTTTATTGACCTTGAATCCCATTGTACTGATAAGTTGCCTTGAAAATGAACTTGTTAATTTTGCCATACTATTGTCAAAAGACTTGGACATTTCTAAAGGTGTCACTGAATAGGATATAGGGAAGATATTGTAATAACTGTAACTTTATTCTTGAGCTTCCTCTTATTAATTTTAGCTTTTATTTAGAAAACTGATTTTAATTTGCAAATTGCAAGCCACGCTCGGAACCTGAAAAAAACAACAGATGTCTTAAATCCCTCTGCTAAAAAGTGTAGTAAAATCTTCTGAATCCAAAAAAAAAGAGAAGGAAACCATACTGCACATAGCCTACCCATCCATTACCACTGCCTGTAATGATTTTTCTGGCTTACAGACCTTTCAAGACATGCAGAAATGGGGCATGAATTGGGATGTTGTCAGGAAACAGCAAATAGCACCGTATCTTATTGCAGTTTTAAGCATGTAACAATGTCTAAACAAGAACAAAATTTTTGGTGCTGAGTTTATTAACCTCTCACTTGATGACTTGCCTTATCCTTTCCATTTCAATATTAGTTTTGATTCCTTCAGTTACTGAATCAGGATTTCCCCCTCTTCCCTGCCTTAATTCCTGCCTCTCAAGTGGGCTCTGCTTTTGTATTTACAGACTATGCAGCACTTTTCCCACTAATGCTCTACGTGAAAATGAGATATTTTCTCGACTACCTGATAGAAAAGTAGATGATCCTTATTCTTTGTAAGAAGAGAAGGCAGCCTGGATACCAAAAACCGATATGTCAAGCTGTGTTTATTGCAGTCTGTCATTGTTAGTATTTTCCTGAGCTGCCCTTCAGCGGAGAGGAGGACAAGGGATTCCTGAGTCACGGGAGGGTAGGTTCTGCTTTGTGTTTTGTGCCTATAAGCTGCATTCTAACAGCTCTGAGATACATCATCAACCTACCACAACAACATGAGCAAAATAAAATAAAAGCAGAGTGCTCATCTTTATTTTCCCTGCTGTTTGGTCTCTGCCTCGACAACTGCCCTGCGCTGCATCCCAAACCACTTTGTCTGTCTGATTGTCTGTTTGCTCTACAAACTTTGAGACTTCAGCCATGAAGTACAAGGCCCATAGGTGTTCTGGGAGCAGCATGTTCCAACAGGGAAATAGAAAAACCTTTCCCATTTTTTCCCAGTAATTCCCAGTAGTAGCACACAAAGCATTGTGAGAGATCTGTTTCTAGGTGGAGAAATTTTCTTCAGATGCTGCATCTGAACCGTGACCTTAAGAGGATTTTTTTAGGGAATGAGGAGGTTATCATAGGTTAAAAATGTCTAAAGAAGAGTGTTTTTATGAATTCAGAGCCTAATTTTGGGTAGCTGGGGAGGTATATTTGATCTCTCAAAGACCACGTTCTTCAGATGTAACACAGTTAAGACTATGACTCGAATCTTTTTTTATGTCACTAGAGGAAATATCTGAAGATAACTCTTTGCATAGAAATGTGTGGGCACAAACAAAAGCAAAAGGCATCTTTTGGCTTTATTTTGACTGGCTGTGGAGGGTAACAATAAACTGGTTTTAGTTTCTTTTCTACCACCAAGAAAAGAGAGAGGGTATAAGAAATTAACAGAAATGAAGGAGGGGGAAAAAGAAAAGCCAGCACAAATATTGCTTTTTTTTTTTTCATATACTGATTTTGGTGAAGAAAAGTCTCTTCTATTAACAGCTTAGTGTAGTCCTCAGGCCAGTTTAAACAGTTGCATAATTTTAAGCTGATGCTAAAAGGAAGAAGTTTAAGTTAGAATTCTGTTTAACTGGAGCCTTCACTATTGCTCAGAGTTTCTGAGGGAGAGAATCAGAGGGGCCTCTTGAATGTGCAAAATGATGTGCACTTCTGGGCCAGCACTGACTGTGTGGTGTCTTGATGGCAGAATGTCTTCCAAGGCTTCCATGTTTTTGTTCCATTTCATTTCATATGTGATGATGGTGAAGTAATAAAATTTTTTTTCAAAATGCTATGTATTTTTTTAATCCAATTACTTAAATGTTATAGTGTTTAAATCCCATTTTAACATTGTTTTTATATGGGAAAATTTAGTATACCCTTCTGTGTGGTCTAATTTTCATTTGTGATCTCTGTATATCAATACTGCCTCCAGCACAAAGTAATGTGAGAGCCAAATTAATTTGTTTTGAAAAAAAATCAGACCTTGGGGTAGAAAGTGAGAGAATAAATAAGTTGTGTGGTGGGTAAAAGCACTGACAATTGCAGCATGGGCACCAGCTATATATATTTAGTCTGTGGTAGAGTTTGAAGTTTATCTTAGACAAAGTGTGATTATCTCACAGACTTATCTGCAGTGCAGTTTCTCTTTGCTTTGTTGCATTGTTTCAAATTATCTTAACTTTGAAAAATGATGAGAACTTTGGAATATGGCAGCTTTTCCAGCAGTATTGTTTGTATTTCTGAGGGGAGTACCAGTCTTAAAATCAGGATTTCCATATGAAGTTTAGGTGTGTCTTTGATGTTTCTTCTGCTTGTTTGTACTATTTATTTCCTGCAGTTACTCTAGGAAAATTTTAGTGGCTTGCTCTGATGCAAATGTTCTAAAATACCTCTTTCTTCTTATATAATTACAAGAGATCAGAAACAATGGAATTGTACAAATCCTTGCAGACAAATTTAAACAGGACATGCATCCTACTATCCTGTTCTAGTAAGCAAGTTCTTCTGTTTCACAATTCAAATTATTGGACATTCCTGGTGGTGTTTCTAATAGGTGTTTTCTGTTAATTGGTGAGTTTGCTGCAGTTGGTTGTGGATGCATTACTGATTCATATTGTTATGAATTAATATCTAAATTGTAAGTGTTGCTTGGCAAATTGTCAAAGATAATGAGAGCCAATACCTGATTCTGAAGTTAATATTAATAAACATGGCTCAGGACAATGTGCCTGTGCCTCTGCACACTTTTCTGCATAATTTCTCCAAAAGCTTGAGTGCCAAAACTCCCGATCAACCCCAGCACCAGCTACCAAAATCTCTTGCTCTCCTTTGTCTTATGCTCTTGTATGAAAATGGGATTTCTTACAGACTTGAAATACAGGACCAAAATCACATCCAGGTATTCTTTCTCAGCTGCCTGAGGTGAATGCAGAATCCTGTACTTCATGCTCTACTTAGTGTGGATGTAATATGTTAATTGAAAAGAAGTACAGATTCTGTGGATTGGAGATACTGGAGGAGGGAAGTGTGAAAGGAATTTCACTGTGGGGACAGTGCAGGGCAGTTCTGGGATCTGTTGCCTACTTTTTTAAGCGTAGTGCACAGCAGAGCATAGAAGGCGTTTGTTTTCAGCAATAGCTTATGATGAACTAGGCGTTGTAATCAAAGTCTTGACAGGGATCCTACTCATACATCTAAACTCTTCTTCCTTAATCTTGTTAGTACTGAACACAAAAAATCTGTTGAGGAGCTTGGAAATTATTGTGTGTCCTCCTTGGGATGGTGCCCAGGACTGAAGTGTTTACCTCTCTCTCTTTGCTTGGCCTGAGGCATCTGTGATTGCTTCAGCACGGTGAGCAGCCAGGGAGATGGGGGTTTGCATGCATGTTGGGTGGCAAAGGGAGGGGTAGGCTGCTAGAAGAATGCCAAAGCATTGCCTGCTTTCATTGCTGATGGGGAAAACATTGGTCCTGGGTAAGAATATTTCGGAAAGGCTTGGAATAGGTCCATATCACAACAACCATATTCTTGCTATCTCTACAGTCACCTAAAAAAATGAAACCTAAACTCCACAGCGTTCAGCTTCATGCTGAAGAGAGAGTAGATGAGCTAAGAATCTTGCTGGGGGAAGCAGGGAGCATCTATCAGTTTGGGATTTATGGTACCAGATGGACTGTGCTGTGTATTCTGGCTCCAGTGATGGATATGTTAAGTTTTGTCTTTCTTTGATGCATGCTGAGATGGAAGAAGGGAAAGCATTCCTCACTGAAGGAGAACAATCAAAGCCAGAAAAAAAAATGACACAGAATATGAAAGCACTGTAGACAAAGAAACTGTTGTTACTTCTTTCTCTTATATCATAAATGATTTTAATTCATTTGGGCTGGAAACCTAAACTGTATAAACCATGTTGATGTGTTGTACCAACCAATGCACACACACACACACACACTCCCCCCAACCCTCTTCCCATAATGTTTAAGAAGTCTCCCCCCATTTAGAAAAGCAGATTACAAGTACATTGTTTTTTGTGATACATAACAAGTAAAATGTATAGACTTACCTAGGATTTAATATGATCTCCTATATTTAAAATGGAATGGATATGATTTCTTTAAATCATTTTGGAACACTTAGACTATCAAAGTGGATAAGCCAGCTTTTGGAATAAACTGACATGTGTAAAAACTGGCAGAGTTTTTAAACACTGTACATTATAACTGCATTTTGTTGGGGTATTATTACCTCAGCTGCACAATTATGGGAGCCTGCTGCATATTAGCAGATGCTTTTCCAATAACCTTAGGCTATATGCACTGAGTTGGATTTTTCTCTTCAGACCATCATCTTGGATTCTCTGAGACTACATACCACTGCTTTTTTTTAAATTTTTTTTCTTTCTCTGTAGCAGTGCATGCTGTAGGCAACAGTGAGTGTAATACTTTCTGCATTGTTAGGCAGTGAACATTATCAACAGCTGCAATATTCAGGATTAGTCTTTTTGTTATTATTTGGCATCTGCAGTACCTACATGAATGTGTTCAGTCCTGTTTCTCCAGAAGGCAGCTGGGCTCTCTGACTGAGAGAACACAACCATAAAGGTTTCCTGTAATTGTCACTATCCTCAGGAGCTCAGTCTTAATTAGAACTGCAGTTTTTCCAATGCAGTTCACTGAGATATGTAAAAACTTGCATTTTATTTAAAAAACATGGGTTATATTAAAACATGTCTTCACATTTTATAATGGTGAAATGGGATGAGATCAAGGTTCTCAAAGCTATACCACAAATCAGTTCCTGAGTGGGAACTATAATCCAGGTCTCATAACCCCAAGCTTCATCCTTGGTCTGCTAGCAAGCAGATGTCTCTGAATTAATTATGCTACAGAAAATGTATCAGGTGGTATCCTGCAGTACAGCAAATGTATTTCAGAAGAGTAAATAAAATCTAGGACTTTCCTGGGGCTTGTGGACTTTTTTTCCTCTGGGAGGTGTCCGTCATGTGAGCTTCATTTGAATTTTTTAAAACTGAAATGAAAAGGCTCACTGGTTTTTGCCAAAAGTCAGAGAAAACAATATTTTTATGGTTACATATTTCAAGATGTATTTGCTAAGGACTGATCTTCCATGATACCCATAATTTTGGTTTTATCTTTCTTAGCTTACTTGCCACCTTTGGAAAATAAAGGAGCCATGTACTGCTTAATGAAAGAAAGGAACCAACCATTTCATGCAGACTTAGTTACAGGGTGTTCAATTTTGGTTGTTTTTCCCAAATTTTTATACATTTTTGGAAAACATGGTGATCAATGAAATTTAAGATTTACATCAGCTAGCATCAGCTACCAGCATGTCGCTTAAATCAGAGACTCGGTTAAGGCATGAAATTACTTGGAAGAATTCCAGAAAAAGAAAAACATTTTATTCCAAGAATAGTTGTGCTCCTATCAGGGTGGGTGGAGTGATGTTGAGATTAGTTATCTTACAGGTGAAAATGATAGAAGAGGTATAAGAAGTACATATTGGGGAAGAAAGGAGATTTATCCAGAAGACCATTGCACGGTATCTTTCTGCAGTATTAAAATGCATATGCACACAAACACAATACATCTATTGAGTTTCCTCTTAGGGACACCCAAAAATGCTAGAAACATTTATTTTTATCAAGTCTTGTAGAGATATGCACAGAAACAAATCTTGTGTGCATATGCTACTGTGTTCAATAATTCTTTTCTTTGACTTGCTTTATGAAGTTGATTTCTCTGGTCATGACACTTTAGGAATTTTGTGTCCTCAGTACTAACACCATTTGGTTGAAAGGTGATAAAAGGTAGTATTCTGGAATTGGAAAAGTCTGCCTGGATCATCAGACCAGTAAAACTCAGGTTCAGAAAACCCTGTAAAAGTTTGGAGGCATGGAGCAAATACCAGTGGCAGCAGAGCACTTGAAATGTCCTACAGACTTCAGTCAAAGGCCAGAAAAGAGCAAGGATTAATGGTGTCACACTCAAGAATAAATATTTTCAGAAGTTTTGCCGTCAAACTCAGAGAGATCAGAGTTGTATCAGAACTGATTTATTTTAAATAAAATTACTCAGTTGTGTAATTTGCAGAAAGTTGGCTAAAGGCCATGTTTTCCCTGCTCTTTGAAGTCGTCATGAAAAACATGACTTCAGTGGTAGCAAGACCACAATAATTTCTCTTTTATTACTGTTTTTCTCCATCTCTACCATTTTCAACAAGGTAATACTGTTTGTTCTGTCAGCAGCCTTAATAATGTATTATACTTTAAAAATTACTATTTTGGGATCATGGTGGGGTTTTTGGAAGAACTAAGTGCTGCTGCTCTTGGACTATAAATCTGTGGTGGTTAGTTAAAAGGCTAAATGAACATTAACATGTCCTTTCACTCTGACCTCGGTGGAGTAACAGCAAGTAGCAGGGCAAGTTCAGTGGCTTTAAATGAGTTATTATGAGTCAAATCCCTGCAAAACCAAATAAATGTTATGTCATTCTATTTTGTAATTTTCATCCAGAGAACTCTGGCTGACTAGTGACTTCACATATTCTTGTCTACACTTTCCTGCAAACAATATGTTTGCTGTCCTGGCACTCCAGTCTCTAAAGTTCTTCTGTTTTGGCCTAATGGAGACTGTTCTGATTACGTTCAGTTTGTCCTGCCTATGGAGTCAGTTTGACAAACTCAGGATGAGTCAGATCTATTGCTTATGTGGTTTGCATGCAGCCATGTGTCTATGCACATGTCCACAGTTGTTCATGACTGGGAGCCTGTGCTCAGCAAGGTGGGAACGATGCTGAAACTGAAGAGAGTCCTGGTAGTGCTCCTGGTTTGCCTGGATGTAGTTTCTAAGTTGAACCAGAAGACGCTTGTGTCAAGACCTGGAAGTTTCCCAGCCCCACATATGAAGCAGGAGCGAGTGTAGCACTGTGTACATTGAGCTTCTGCTCTGCAGTATGTGTCTGCAGGTGTCTGTCTGTTGGGGATGCATTTGTATGGACTGGTTCTGTGGCCTCAAGCCATGGTGGCTGCAACATGTTCAAGGATGTCATTGCTTTTTCATTTGTTCTTCTTTTTTCCCCTAAAAAATTTCTACATTTATTTTATTTTGGTTTTATTCTAGCCAATATTGTGATTTGGAAAGCACATAAACAAAATGCAGATTTATAAGAAGGCTATTCCTATTTCTTTCATGTTCCTTATGCCTAGATTCTGCTCAATAATTGCCATCTTTCCATGTGCATTCTTTAGTCAAGCAAATAAGCTGGATTTAATGAGATCTTTTTCCTTATGCAAGGAGCTCTTCAGCATGAAGAGAGAAAGATAAGTAGCAATATTTGCTAGCATATATCATAAGGAGAAATGTTAGTACTTGCAGAAAGAACACAAGGTTGTGAATTGCAGTCGTAACCATTCATCCTTGATTGATTCCTGAAAGTAGGATATATTTGCATAATGCAGGCATGTTTTGGAGGAGGGGAAGAGGAGGGAGAATATTTCTATCTTTTATTTCTACTCTTGTTTTCCTATTTCCTTCTCAGTTTTGATACACTTTCAGTTTTGACAAGATTTGCTCTCTTGCCAGACATCAACAAAAGCAAAGAATATGTTCAAGAGTATTTTAAGCACTACGTGAAATTTACTTATATTTGTTCAGTTCTCCTGTGCATTGATGGTGAGAACATTGAAATAGGGAAAAACCCCATCTACCTGGTGTTCCTGACACTTCTACATCAGCTCCACTGACATCATCCAAAGTCACTTGGAGCAGCTTCCTTAACTCAGGTTGTCAGCTTGGTGATTCCACCAAGGCTGGCTGGTGGAAAAATGTGGCAAGTTCTTATCCCACTGGTGTCCCTTTTTGTCTTGTGAGATGAGCAGGGGCTGTCATTAGGTGTTGTGTGAAGATCCTGAGTGCCTGGGCACGCTCCCAGCTGACTGGGTGAGGAGAGGTTCTGCAGTGGCACGCTGCCTGAGCACACCGTGCAGCTGCAGCAGAAGCGGGAAGCCTCGGCGTGCAGACGAGCCACGGCGTCTAGACAGGCTGAGATTATTTCTTTGCTCAGTTCAACGTGTAGCCAAATGTCTTTCCAAGTCTAGATGTGAGCACAGTGCCTGCACCATGTAACAGCAAAGGTGGTAACTGCATGTGTGCTCTCCTCAGTGCCCCCATCAGATTTAATCACACTCCTTGCTCATACCAGTGCCTGTAGTACCATATCCTGTCAGCAGCAGGAATAGGCACTCCTGTGCATTTGGCTTTAAATCTTGTGAGGATTTCTTGAAACCTTCCATCAGTGTTCACCTATGTATGTTTTTATCCATTTGCAGAAGTCATCCCCACCACCCCATTCTTTTAAATTAGTGTGCTTCTGGGAAATAAAACGGTACTGTGGCTGAATTCCCCTCGTGTGTACCTGTGTTTGTGATTGGGAGTAGAGACAAACAGCTGTTTGTCTGTTTGTTTAGCTGTTTTGGAAAGCTTGTCTGTCTGTTGTTTTTCCTGACCATTTTCATGGAGGTTGTTGTGTTAGACTAAAACTGATCATCAGTTCCAGAAGTCATTTTGGAAGGAAAGAGTGGGAGACAGAGGCATGAAGCAAAACCACTCTAGCCTTTTTGCTTTAGCAACTGATGCTAAACCAAAACTAAAACATGATTGCATACCTCTCAGTAAAATAATGATGTGGGTTTTTTTGCAGTTAAACTTCTAATTTTGGTGGCTTTATTTACAGTTTCAGTAACACTGGTTTGGTGTGGGCTGTGTAGACTGAGTGAGCCTAATTTTAGCTTAAATTAGTGAATACTCAGACTAGTTTTTGGTGTTATCCTACCCTCAGCATGTACTGTATTGTGCTTGATGAGAGTGCCACCACAATCATAGGAGCAGCAAGGTTGTCATGTGAAGAAGTGTAAGAGAAGCAAGATGTGAATCTGTAGAAATCAAACATTTATGTATTAGTTTTTCTGTGTGCACATGTTTTCTCTAAATCAATAAGATGGATCCATACTCTGCTTTCCAGTTTTGTTTAGGTAATTGTTAAGATAAGTATAAAAGTAAACTTGCTAAAGCTTTTATTTTGATCAAATGAAATCTGATATGTTTGTGTAGAAATAAGAATTGTGAAGTGGGTGGTGGAGAGACAGTTGGAAGGTTCAAGTGCTTATAGAAAGCAGTGTTAGGCTTATTTAGGAAAATGGAAGTATACAGCCTTCTTTGTAATGTTTCAAAGTCTAATAATTCAGCTGCTCATTCTGGTGTAGTGAGTGCATACATAAATCACTTGCACACTGCATCTTGGAGATGGGTTGCTTGTAGTTGTCTGTAGAACTTACTGCATGGTAACAGTTGTAATTAATTACTTGACAGACTGAATGTCTCAGAGTAGTTTGTCATCAACATTCACTGATGATGGGTAGTTTGAGGCTGAGGTGTTCGAATATTCTCTGGAACACAGAAGTATAAGAAGCAGGATTTGGTCCTCTTCCAAGTTTTAAATTTGTCCTTGCCTTTCTGAAAAGTGGGAGGCAAAGAAAAGGTGATGCCATGTCTTGTCAGAAATATAAGCTTCTCCTACCACCTTGGACTATGAAATTGAAAGTGACTTTTTATCCTTTAGCTTCAATTGATCCCTATGCCATGGAAAACACCACCTAAATCTGCTTTTGGCAACGTCTGCGGCAGAGTTTGATGTCACTGAATTTCATGAAGGGGTGTGTATATGTGCACATATGATATAAATTCTTAATGTAGGAGGAAACATGGGAATTATAATCTGAAGTACTTGGTGATAGGGAGAATGGGATTCTTGAGAAATTTTGATGAGGTAAACATAGATCTGAATCTTTGTTGTCTAACCTGGAGAGTTCTTCTTGCTCATACGATGTTTCCAAACATTTTTATGCTTATGCATTTGGCAGATTTCCTGAGACTTTCATAGGTCAGGAAAGCACTGGAAAAAAATCACAAACACTTCCAGTCATCTAGTACAGTCATTTCGTATAAGTGAGTAAACAGAGTGGAACAATGACTCCTTTTTCACCTCATGTCTCTGTTTAGGTTCAAGGGTGAACTGTTGATTGCTGGTGTATTTGTTCTGTTCCGTAGATGTTCTCAATCTACGAAATGAATGCTTAAATTGGACAGAGTACTACAGTCTTTTCTTGTGAAGTGCCTTTTTTTGAGGTGTTGAGAGCAGGAAACTGTTATGTGATTCCTGTCTCGCTGTTTCAAGTAGAGATAGCACTTGATTGATTAGCAGTACTTCCTTTGTTTCAATAAATAAAAAAGCAAGATAATTTTTTTGAATATTTATACCGTATTTTTCATTCCTACAAGGTGGGCTAATGTCTTGAAAAGTGCCTAATGATGCATCTCTTTCTTGAAAATGCCTTTTGTATTGTTTTGAGATGTTAGACAGTAACTGTGTTTTCTCTTGAACTTCGTGTTATTTGGAAAGATGGAAGAATACTAAAGCTTTACCTGTCTGAATTTTGTCATGGATTTTACTCAGATTAAATCCATGTATTAGGCATATTTAATTTTAGTGGTGTTCAGGCATCAAAGCAAAATTTTATAGTAAGAATATTTCTCAAATTCCTGTCTCATGGATTTTGGTAATTCTGCAGCAAGTGTTCCTCTTCTAATTCTCATCCCAAGCGTCCAGATTTTAAAGAATTTTTATTTTAAAGCATGGGTTTTTTTGTGTCTGTCTCTCTCCATTTGGTTCTTGTTCACACTGTGTAGTTAAAGTGCCTTATATTTCTAATTTATTGACTTGAGAGACATGTTTTATGTCTGCAATAAATGTCTGAGAATTGCTGATGAGCTGTCTCCTCAATATCTATTATCTCTCTTCTGTGTTTCCTTAACTCCTAGGAGCCTCCAAGGTAGACCCAGGACCCCACTTTGACTTTGCACAGACGCTGAACAGAGGCAGTACATGACTACAGAGGGATGGTGACTAAAAGGTGAGTAAGAGACTGTATTTTCTTCAGTCAGTAGATGATGACGTCATGGAGAGATTGTAAAATGATGTCTGGAAAAAACACTTTGCAGACCATTACAGTTGTTCTGCTTTTCTCTTTTCCCTAAGGTAGGGAAATTAAAAAAATGGAAGTGGGAGGAATGAAAGAAAAAGAACCTGCAATTCTCCTCTCTTACCTCTCTTAAATTATGCTCAACTTCAAAAAGGGAAACTATGTAAAAATGGGGATGTTTGTTTAAAGTAACACTGAAAGGCTAACTGTAAGAGTAACATATTTGAAGGTGACTATTTCAGGAGGCTCTTTTGGAGGCTCCACACAAATGCTTACCATCAGTCTATAAATATCTTAGGAAAAGGAAGCCTGTATAGCTAAATGACAAGGTAAGGGAGGCTATTAAAGGCAAGAGGAAATCTTAAAAAAAGCTGTGTCTGTGTTCAAAGAAGGAAATAAGACCAAAACATTCCCCTATCATATCCCTATCAGGCTAAACAGAAAGTTAATAAATGCTTTTTTCAACCACACCAAGAGCAGGAGGCCAGCTGGAGAGTCTGTGTGGCCTGTGTATAATGATACAACGAAAGGAGCGATCCGAGATAAAGCAATGGCAGAAAACGGAGTAATTCTTGTGTGCATGTGCTCACCACTGGAAAGTGTGGTGGTTCCTGTTTTGGAAACCTTCTTGTGGGAGGTTTAGGAGGTTGCCTTTCTGGAACAAATTTCATGTTCTCAATTTAGCATGTCCAGATGTAGTTTACCCAGTTGTTTTAGGAATGGTAGAGTGAAATAGACCAGCTACAGACTGCGGAATTCAGGCCTTTGCTTTTAAGTGCCTCACCAGTTGAGTACTTGAAGATGCCTAATTTGGTGGCATATTTCAGAAAGCATTCATGTGGATTCAGGGAGTCTAAAAACCAGTGGGCCTCCTGTTTAAACTGAGCAAATTAATTAAAAAATTAGATTACTATCTCTGTTTTTAGAAAGGACTTGGAGTATTACAGTGGAGATACTGAGAAATAATTGATTTCCGTGAATAAAACCCTGATATGGAAGGTATTTAAGACCTGGTGAACAGGTTAATATTAGCCTTCAACTACTTGAAGGATGCTTACAAAGATGATGGAGGCTATCCATCATCTGTTATGGCAAACCATATAGCAGGATGTTAATGTACACAGATGCAAATCGAAATGTTCTGATTGGGCATTGCAAGTAAATCTTTTTCCATAGGACTGTAATGCAGCACTGAATAAAACATGGGGATGTGGTGGGAGTGGCACCTCTCCCAGTGGAGCTTTCAAGTCTCACTTGGACAGTGCTACTGCTGACCTGATCTGCTGTGGCTTTTAGTCACTAGCAGGACTGTCCGACTGGATGACTCCCAGAGATCTTACCCAGCTGGCATTTTTGTGATTTGAAGTCAGGTCTTCATAAAATGCTGTGGTCTTTTGAAGGAGACAACTGACATGCAGGTGAAAGACATCATTGGATGTATTGTTCTACTTAAATTATGAAAAGATATTTCATAATCAAAGTTCTCGTGAAAATTTTTAAAGGAACTAAACAGGCACAAGTTAAGGATAAGAACTGCCAACTGTGTAAATAATTAGTTAAATGGTAAGGAAAAAAAAAACTTCAGGAAAAAATTGTGTTGGAAATCACCAGTGGATTTTCATAGATATTTCTGTGAGTGCCCATATTTCATATTTTCATATTCATAAGTGACTTGAGTCAAAAGTGTGGTGACAATGTTTGTTTCTGAAAATAACTTATTCAGGACAAAAGAAGGTAAACAAAAAGGAGATAGACTGAAAAAAATATAAAAGAACCATATGAAACCAAGCGGCCATAAAAATGATGAAAGAAATTCAGGATCAGTAACGTTAAAATATTTTGAGTTAGGCTGAGGTCTTGGGACCTGAAAAAATCAGCTCTATACTTCAGTAGCAATTGGGAAGCAAATTGATATCAGGAATTGCTCTGAAAGGAGAGAAATCAAAGTATTAGACCACTTTCTAAATCTGTGATGTGTTTGTGCTGTAAAGGTGATGTGCTGTCCTGGTCTCCTCATCTCAGAACAAATGGAATAGAACAGGAAAAGTTTCAGAGAAGGGCAACAAAAAATGAAGACCAGCAGCTGGATGCAGGAGACATCCATGGAACAGCATCCATACAAGAACAACTAACTAGATGAGAGTTTCCAGGCTGGAAAAGAGAGAGTGGCCAGATGCTAATGCTATGTGTCTAGAAAGTCATAGGAGCTGTGAAGTGTGTGGATGTGAAATGAATACAAAATTAGTGCCACCTAATTTTGTACTAGAAGAGAGATGAGGTGCAACAGACAGGGAACAGTTTTGAAGCTATGAAAAAGAGTGTTTTGGTTTGGTTTTTTGCATAGTATGTAACTCAGCTCTGAAATTCCTTGCCACAACATGCTGGGTGTGCTGCATGGGTATAAGGAGATTCTGAACAAAGTTCAGAGAAGGAGATGGGGAAAAAAAAAAAGAGTTGATAAACAAAGGTATTATCTCTGGGTAAGGAAGTTATTGAGCTGCAAATTGGTGGAAAGTATTAAGTGTTTTGGGGAGAGTGGAAGAGAATCTTTGTATGTGTGACTGCTCTAAACATCTGCTCTTAGCTGCTCCTGGAGACAGAGTACTAGGTCAGGCTGGATGTTTTGTCTGAGTTGGTTTTGTCATTTCAGTTGAGCTCAATAGCCAGCCTGACCCACTGTGGTGGTTCTTACATGCTATTTTATGAACAGTAAGGTTGCAGGGTGCAGTCTCAGAAGAGAACTCTATTGCTAACACTATTTTTAAAAATGCTAAGCTGTTATGTAATTTGAGGTCTCCCACTGAGCTTGGAGCCTTTTCCCTCATTGTAAGATAAATGCTTTTAATCTTATTTTGGCACTTGATAAATTACAATTAAATTTGTTTTAATATGTTCAAGCTGTTTCTTTGAGAGTTCAATTCTTAGTCCACAAATCTCAGTTTTCTGTTTACTGTGTTCCCTGTACAGTCTGTAGTGCCTGTCAGGGAGCGAGGAATTACCAGAACACATTTTCTCAATCTCTGAGTTCTAGTGACACCCATTTTGGTGTAGAGACAGTAAACTTCGAGGGGAGAGATAAGCAACAAAAAATGGCAAAGCCTAAAGGAAGTGCAAAGAGAATGAGAAAACACTGATAAATTTGGAGATATTTTCATGCTTGAGAAGCAAAGTGTTGTAGTTATATTATCATGATCAAAAGGGAAAGGCTCAAAGTGACAGCGTTTCATAATGATAGCAGCTGAAATGGTTGGAACAGATTAGGTCACTGGGAGAAAGATGGTCATGGGAGAAGATTAGAGGAAAATAGGCAAATTGGTCTTAAGGAATTGAATGAGAAGATGTAAACAATGTTAAGAAACTACTGAATGAAGTTCTGAAGAATGAACAGAATTTTAGGAGCAGATACTGGGAATGAAAGAAACAGCGTGTTTGGTTTTCCATCAGTGGTTTACGGATGTGGGGTGGATGGATCCATGCAAGTATTAAAGGTATTCCAACTTCCTGTAACAGTATCTGTACTTCCTCTGGAGAGTTTTCTGAGGGGACTTGAAATAAAAAAATTCTGGAGGGCAAGATTGTTTTTTTTTCTTTAGGTCATAGAGGTTAAGAGTCAAGAGTTGCTCTTGACAAAAATAAAATTTGTTAAAACAGTAGCAAAAATGAGTCTAAAGAAGCCGAAATGGAGACTGTGAGTTTCTAAGTAACATGGCCAAGACAAAAATTCTTTGAAAATTTCAAATAGTGATGTACAGTCCTGAGGAGAAAGTATTCTTGCAGGAAGAGTGGATACAAGAGTGTGGTTTTAGAGAAATGGATGGGAATTGCAGAATTAGAGCAGTTAAAAGGGAAAGAGGAAGAGGTATATAACATAAGTCATGACCAATTTAAAATAATGCTTAGGTCAGCCATTCCCCTACCCACCTAATTCTTTGACCTCATCCATTTATGAAGAAAAGTTCTTTTTTCCTGGGCTTCTGACTCTTCTGGTGTGTTCCTTGTGGCACTGTGTGTGTAGTGATGAGGGTTGCCCCTTGTGCAGGACCTGTGGAATTTTAACAAATGAAACAAAACAATGAAAAGCTCAGTAGCAGTAGTTGCTCTTTGTTGCAAGGAACCTGCATTGCTTCAAAGCAGCAATAGCAATTTCAGAGTCGAAGGAGCTTCATTCTCTTGCAGAAACTTTGTGCCTGCAGATCACTGAGCTGCAAACAGCTTTGTACTGAAGTGATGAATTGTGCTGTGCTTGAATCTGCATACGAGGTGAGGAAGGATCAGAGAGGGATGGATGAGGTCATTGTGCCTAATGGAAGACTCTTTGTTTCTTGCTACAGGGAATGAGACTCTTCCCATTAAAGCCAGTTAAATCTCTGAGATTAATGGCATCCAGGAGCAGGGTTTTAACACCTGGTGTGAAACTAAATGGTCTTTGATTTATAATTTTAATCTCCCTGGGTTTTTTTCTTATGCTTATAATTCTAGTTAGGGGTAAGGTTCAGCTTCCCCCCACTGGCACAACTGCCTTCCTTCAGATCACACTCCTTGCAATAGAGATGTTGCCTTAATTATTTCAAATATCTCTCATTTGTCTAAAGTCTCATGGGATGCTTTCTCTTGTCATGATGATTGAAAATGTCAGAAGAATTTGTAGAAAAGAGCACTGTTTTGAGACCCTTTGAGTTGACTCTGTTGATCCAAGTTTGGTGCATTTATATATATAAGATTTTTTTTTTCACATGACAGATTTTTATACTTGCAGTGTGTGCACTAAAACATGTATAATCTGTTTGCTCTGGAAGCCCTTTTGGCAACACCACTGAAGCGATTTGAATTATTTTTCACTCAGATTCAGATTGTATCTTTATAAAATGTGGTGAAATCCAGTGCTGGGAAACATGCAAGATTGACAGCCCTGGAAATTGAAATCCCTGTTAATCCATGTACTCACTAGCACAGCCTAGCTGGAGCAGACTCTCTATCTTGGCAGCAGGGCTCATGGTTAACCTGATGAGATGACCTCTGCTTCAGTTATTTATTGTTTACAGAGCACTGAAGGTTTGCAAAGATTTTCACAGTGAGAGCAACATGTTTCAATTTCTGTTTTCAACATCTTTCTATATGATGTGTTTATTACAGTATAAATACAGGTTTATGTCTGTTAAAAAAGCAGAGCTATGAACTCTGCCCTGAATTTCTTCTGTAGAAGAGATGTGTTTGTGCACAGTTGTATTATTAGTTGTAGAAATTAGTAGGGCTGTGAAAGAAACAGAATGCATTGTGGTGACATGAGCAATTTAGGATTTCTGTCAGATTGCTCTGCAAGTGCCCCATCAGCATCATGGTCAAAGTGGTTTGTAACAGAAGAAAGAGCTGGCCATGTATGAAAGGATGGGGGGAATTTGTCCCTGTATCCCCAAGTGTGAGCCTCAGAGAGAGTCCCATCCTCTCTCTGGGGTGAAGCATGCTGAGGTAGAGCATAGCAAACACATCCTGCTAGCAAGTTTGTTATTAATCCTTAGTAAGCTGAGTGTCATTCTCATTTTAGATATGTATCTTCTCAAGTGATACATTTCCTACCAGTGCCAGAAATTTCCAATTTTTTACTTGGCCAGATGCATACAATACAAGCAAGTTTCCTTGCTTGGTGTATTTTTGGTGTGGTTTTTTTTTTTTGTGTCTCTTTTGTCTTTGCCCCTCTCTAGATCAAATTCTGCATTTTGTTATTGCACAGAGTACCCAGTGGAAAGGCATTGCATCCTCAGCATTTTCCTTGTGGGCTCTTTATTTTGAATTCCAACAATAGATTCCGTAGACCCTTCTCATATCTGAGATACTTGTATCTATTTGCACCACTGCTGCACAAAGTGACAATTTTTGGCTCTGTCTTTCCAACACCACAGTCAAAAGAAAGGTGTTATTTGTAGAATATTTTATTGCACTTTTGTTTTACCTTGTGTCATTAATACACACCATTTCCAAGGATCCTTTTTTGTTTGTTTGTTTTTTGTTTAATGGCCATTTTCCTTGGTATTCCTTCTAGAGCTTTGATCTTGTTGTCCTGGATGTAGATTTAACAACATGTCTTTCTGTAGCAATATGAAAATGACATCAAAGCAGAGACTTAGTAAATAAAGGAGAAAGAATATAACTGCAAAAGGATTACAGAATAGAAGAAGAGAGAGAGTCTGAGATTTTAATATTTTATGAGCAGTTTTGGTACCATTGTCAGCTGAAGAAAAGAAGTAAAAGCATATGCAGGAAAGGAAAGGTAGTGTTTGAGCATTTTATTTGTGTTTAAATGAATACCCTCTTCTGCTGATGACAGAATGTTTTGGTTACCTCAGAAAGGAGAAGAACTGAGGTCTACAGTGACTAGAAGGCTGAGGGTGGATGGACATAGAGGAGCAGAGAAAGGGGTGCAGGCCATACTGTATGGGTTTTGGGGGTATGTGTATATATATATATGTATATATGTATGTATGTATGTATGTATATTCTTGGTGGTCTGGAGAAGCACTAAGGATCTCAGAGACTGCACATCATTCAGCCTTGGCATAAAATGAAGGGATGGTCAGGAAGTTTCCCTTTAAGCAACCGTGGGTGTTCTAGAAAATTTGAATACAAACTAAACAGCCCAAGAAAGCTGAATCCGTGCCTTTACTGTTAGAAAAGACGCAATCCTCCTATGTGTTTCTATTTATGAGCTGGAGGTGACCTTGACACTTTTGGTCTCTGAAGTGTAGATTCCTCCAAAGGAGCAGTCAGAGCTGTGTTTCAATGTATGCAATCTGTGCATGCATACCATATGCTTATAAGATTCCAAAGTGATAAATGAAAAATGATGGCTACAAAGCTACTGAAGTGATTTTGGATATGATGGGGACATCAGTGACACTTCATGTAATTTAGTCTTTGACTGATGAAAGCTGTCAGCCACTGAGAAACCATTGGGATAGATGTCATGAAACAAATTGGATTTCCACAACATTGTTAGTTTGTGAAATAACTTTACAGAATAGATTTTTTTCCTAAAAGCTTGTAAATGGAAATCATTAAAAAGAGCATCATCATTAAGAATTAGATAAAACTTGGAAAACTAAGTAATCTAAAGAAAAATGATATCTCAGACTTGGAAAAAATAGAATATATGTATTATATTATTTTTGAGACACAGATACACAGAGCAGCACTGAAGAAAACCCACAAGAGGCTTTCCTTTATTGAAACAAATATGTCAAGAGCCATTCATTCCTCATTTAACTTTAGGTTATTTGACATCTCCTTATTTGCTGTTTGACAGCTTCATTGAGAGCATTACACCAGATAGTATATGATTTCTGTTGTGTCAAGTTTTACTACTTTTAACAGACTTAAAAATAGAACTTAAATTTTTAACTGTTGTTTTGGAGGAAGAAAGTAAAATTATGATTTATTCCCTTTAGAAGGATTTTGTCTTTCCCTTTTTTTTTTTTGTGTCATGATGTATTTTAGGATCTAGTAAAAAATAAGCATGTTTGTAATTGACAAGGTTCAGGCATGTGCAGGGATGTTCCTTATACGTGTAAAACCTCTACGTGAATATGTGGGATCTTGAGTATAAGCATTGTAGTAATAAAGAATTCAGCCTTTTGTTTTTGCAAACTCTGATGGATTGGATATTTTAGATGTAGAATGATCTTTGAAAATCTTTGTGCCTCCTATTGTTTTTAATTTTACCTGGTTTATTTTAGAAAAGGGATTTATTAACTTGATATTTTACAGAAATTTTAAAATATCTGTATCTTACTTCAGGATTTAGTGAATAATTAAAGATGTGGATGAACTTTCAGAAAGATCTAACAGAAATAAATTTTTGGCTTCTTATGCCAGGACTGAGAGCTTTGTCAGGGTTTCCTACGTTTCCGATGAACATCTTCAGAAGACAGAACTGATACAGAGGGGAGCTGTCTGATTTTTCTGTTGCAGTTCTAATTGAGCCAGAGATCTATATGCAAGATTCAGGTCTCTGTGGAAGAGTGTCTTTTGGATTGGTGGAACTCCCCTTGCTTATAATCATGGGAGTTAATCATAGCATTAGAGGAAACATTAAACAGTGCTTTCATGAGTGTATTAAATCTTGTAAGTGTGTGGTAAAAATTTTGTTGATGTATAAAATATCTAAATCATCATCTTTGCAGTGACAGTGTTAAAGGGCAGCAAAGTGAAGTGTAGCCTACTTTCCCCTTGTGCAATCTGCTCTGGTGGGAGGTGTCTCTGCCTGTGGGACACCATGACCAGGGTTGGACCCAGATGATCTATGAGGTCCCTTTTAACCAAAACCATTCTGTCATTCTCTAGTACTAATTTTGTATAATCAGTGCAGACTGAACCATTGGATGGTGCAGGCAACCTATCCCGTTGGATACTCTGTTGAGTATATCCAAGAACTGCTGAAAGAATCCAGAAGCTTGGCGAGATGAGTGGGTGTTTTAAAAACTTACCTTGATAGAAAAGCTGCATATAAATGAATAGTTGGGGAACAGAAGTGTTCTGTAGTAGTGATGTGGGATGGGAGCTCTGAGCTGCTTCACCTCTTCCTGTCCTTCATGTTAGCCTGCTAAACCTTGCTGTAGCTTAAGCTGTTGCTGTGAAGAACGAATATATTGGTTATTGATGAGAAGAAACAATTAATTAGATCACAATTGAGAGTTGTTGGGAATCTGAAATGCATTTGCAAATGGGGCCACGGGGCTGAGTGGATTTGCCATAAAAGTTGTATTCTCCTCCAGTCTGTTTTGGTTGTCTTAGCTGTGACCACCATGCATTTGCTGAGAAATGTTTATTTAATACCCAGTGCCCTTTAAAACTGTACCAAGAGCTGCAGGACTGAACCCACTGCTAGATGGGTTAACCTTTGTTATCCAACTTAAGCAGGCTGTCACAATAGTCATTTCATGACACTTTGGAGCTCATCCAGCAGGTCTTAAAGGTAGTAACTACTTTAACATAATCTTTATTTTGGAAGTCTGCCTAGTATTAATCTGCAGAATACCCACTAATAGTTTTGTTTTAACAGTACAATTATATCCTTTAGATTGGTGATTCACATTTACAATGTATCATATGAAGTTTCTGTGAGAGCTAAATACCATGTACTATGAAGTACTTTCATACAGTGATATGCAAAATGACAGAGAACTGGTTTAAGTTGAATATAATTATTTTTAAAACCCACAGCTATTTGAAATTGCTGCATCACTGTCTTCCTTCTGGTTTTTCTTTACATCCATGTACAAATTTTGGCACATTTTTCAGTACAGTTTACAAATATAAAAACGTATGTCCAGATGGCTACAGCTATAATCTGTGGTGCGATGATCTTAATTTTTAATTATTCAACACATGTGACTCCAATTCTCTATGTTGCCTTTTCCCAATTTATATGGAATGCAACAGCTAAGTTTGCATTACTTGCTTATTGCCTCTTTTCTACCTGCTTCTATTAACCTTGCCTTTGCTTGAAACTACTTTTATACATCTTCAAGATTTGAGAAAATATTTTCATTGAACTCTAACCTTGATCTTCTTCATCCTCCGCTCAAGTGATACAACTTTTTTTGTTTAAAGTTTTTTTTAGTTTTTTTAGACAGCTTTCAAAACACACAAAAGCTTTTGTAATTTAAGAGTGTTTTTATATATAGTGAAGTTTCAGCACATTGTTAATGCAAATTAAGTCAAAGCTTCACTTGTAGTCATGGCCCTGGTCCCTCATAGGTTCTGAATTCTCATTGGTGAAATTTCAAAATTCACTTTTTCTGTTACTGAAAAGGCACAAGATTCAGGCCTTAGCAGAAAATGGAAATGTGTTTGGTCAGAGGGCATCCAGCCCAGCATCTGGTCTTAGTCAGGAGTAGACAGCACATGGCTCAGGGAAGAGGGTAAGACCACAGCAAGCAGCTAGTGGGATTTTTCCAGAATATTGTTGCATTTTCAGGCTCAGGAAGTTCCTGAATTTCACACTGCAAAAGGGGAGTTTCTAGGTATTTTATGGCTATCAATGGGTCAATTTTCTGAAGGTCTTCCTGAGCCCATTTTGAAACTCTGTAATTTTTAAAAATTAACAAGGCCCTGTGGTATGGATTCTGTTCTGAACTGCTGTTACTCTCAGCACATGAAACCATATTTCTGCTACAGAACAGCTTGTGTTCTATGTCGTTGATGGTGTTGACAGTCTGTTGGGCCATAAGAAAATGTGTTTGGTTTGCCAGTAATAGTACCAACTGTAAAAGGAGCAGGCAAGTGTTGTGTGTAGAGAAAGGAAAAGATGAAATGCAGGGGTATGTGCATTGATCCCTTAATTGCTATGGTTCTTCCTTCTGTTTCCTTTCCCTGCCCTAGCTGACACTTCTGTCCTTTCCTGGATCATTTTCTTTAACTTCATGCCTTCCTGTTAAACCACCTCTGGTTTCTGTTCTGCTTTTCAGACCAGTATTTGCAAACAATCATTACCATTCCATTTTTCCATTAAAGTTATTTTGTACAAGAAAAGCTTTGCTGGCTCTTGTAATTTGTCTGAGATGGAGAATCCTTCCTTTTACCTCCTCATTTCTGATGGCCAGTCTGAGGACCAGAGTTCACTGGATGTCCCAAGCACTGCGTGGGGAAAGGTGCTCAATGACTGGAACAAGACTCTAGATATGAGTAGAAGGAAACTTTAAGTATGAATCTGTGTCTTGAGAGGATATCAAAGAGACTGAGGAACTAATGGATAGCTAAGAAAAAAAAGGGATTAGAGAAGAGTGCTGAGATTTTATTGGAATTTGGGCCTGGTCTGTGCTGATTTGACTTTATTCCTACCCTTAAGTTTCCTGTGGTTCTCTCCTGTGTGTGCCTGCTGGGTTGGCCTGTGCTTGCTCAGGGAGCTGTGGTCCACTGGGTCTACACCCCACTGATGAGGCAGAGAAGCCCACAATGTGATAATTGAGTTCTGAGGTGTAATCACAAACTCCTGGCTTCTGTCAGGCCACCATTCTTGAAGCAATGCTTCCTTTGCTGAAATCACAAATATCAGCTCTATGAGAAGTGGGAGAACTAGCTTTGATGACAGATTCTTGTTTTATGAGTTGTCGCCCTCAGCCACAGATATTAGCTGTCTTTTGGCAGAATGTCACTATGAATTCAAGGATTGATTTTTGATTGTGTTAGTCAATGACAGCTGATGGCTGTCTGCTTCTTGCAGAACTTAAAATTCATGCCACTGCAGAAATGAATGACAGTATTAAAAAAAAGTTAAAGGAACTCTGTAATCAGTTTTTTTAATGGAAGCTGACTCTCACTTTATGCAAATACAAATTAGAATATGCTACTCTGTGGCATAGTAAACAGTCTGCATTGCTGGGTCCAGTGATGGGACGTGATAGTGTATGACTGGATTATTTCACTGAAGAAGATCTGTAGCCTCCA
This sequence comes from Notiomystis cincta, assembly GCA_013398075.1. Taxonomy (NCBI): domain Eukaryota; kingdom Metazoa; phylum Chordata; class Aves; order Passeriformes; family Notiomystidae; genus Notiomystis; species Notiomystis cincta. The sequence goes on along the minus strand of VZRX01022192.1, from coordinate 19,537 downwards.
GTCTCATCTTGATGCTTAGTGAGATGATCTTTGAGCTATTGCTCCAATCTAATTGTGTATCTGACTGATATGCAAATTGTTTTCTAAAGCTGTACTGAGTAAGGAGTGTACTTCAAAGTAATTATACTATAAAGAGGTACAGGTTTGGGGGGTTTTGTGCATTTGACAGGAAACAGGATTTGCTATAGTAAAAACAACTGCTTGGGGGTTGTTTTGGCTTTTATTTTTTTTAAAGAGCCCTCTTGATGCCTGCTTCTGGCCTCCATCCTTTTTGCTTCTGGGCTCCAAGGCTTGTCACTACTGGTGAATTGAGAGTATACACATTGCCTTAGAATGTAGTTAAAGTTTTTGGTAGGTGTGATGACAGAGACTTTTTGATGTATTCCTTTTTCTAACAATCTTCCTCTCAAATGTTTTCGAGTTTGAGGAGTTTGGCTTTAGCCAAATGAAGAAAAATTACAGAATGAGGAGGCACTGAGCTACATTGTAGGGGTATTCATGTACTCCAGTTTTATGAGCATATGAGTGCTGATACCCTCTTTCCTGATTTGTCTATATGCTTACTAATGATATACAATAGTGTGGCCTTTTTTTGGAGAAGAAGAAGCAACAGTTCTCCCTGTTTCATTGTCATTTGCAGCAGCAAGTGTTCTCTTCCTTTAATAAATTGCAAAAAAGGTACCACCAGCAATACAGTAGAAAAACTAGATATTTTTTCATAAAATTGTCATGACTAAAGATGAAATAATTATTACTATTTTAAAGTGTGTGCAGTAGCAATATGCAACAGCATCTTTCTTTGTACTCATAATTCTGTCTTAATGAACCCTTGTAATGTATAATTTGTTTCATCAGTTAAATACTTTTTTCTCAGGTTTGTGCTAGTGCAAAAAAGTTATCTGGAGTAGTTACTTCACGTGATATTTTTTTTTTCCCAAATCTGTACTGTTTTGCAAACCATGATGTGGAGCAAAGTGCCCAGGGAGAGTGGAGTGAGTCTCCTGCAACAAATTACATGAGCATCATCTGCAAGAGTAACCACTGTGTGCATATGAAGAAAGCCCAGACCTGCTTGTGAATGCCTGTACCCAGAACCACTCCTGAAATGGGCCTCTTTTAAACATGCCAAGCCCTGCTTTTTTTGTATACTTATATTGACATAAGCTCACTTCATCTTTCACTAAAAGTGTAGTTTTAAACAGGCACTTAGAGAATCAGCAAAGATGATTATTTGAAAGAAATCTTTTCTTTGGAACAGCTGCATCTAGTGTGGCAGCTTTCTTTTGCATACAGCAGCTTATTTTGATTGAACAAAGGAAAATTATTTTATAATTCAGAGGTAAATTGTAATTCCATCACAGTTTACTTTAACTGATCTAGAAATATTGACATCCTGATTATTTCACTTTAAATATATGACTTCAATGCCTGGAGGGAATAGTCTCTAAGTGAATCTGCTTGGACCTAGCAGTAGCAGTTACCTGCCTTGCATGCTTAGCTGTGCACACTTTTTCCCTTTACCAATAGGTGTCCTTTTTTTTTGGTTCAGCTGAAAGAGAAAATCTTGAATTGCTGGGTTTTTTCTTCATCAAATACTGTTGTTGGAGAAACCAAATGCTGCATTTGTAAAATATAATACCTTTGCCTAATGGGCCTCATTTATCTTTATATTGCTTCTAGGCGAGCTGGATCAAAACAAAGGGAATGAGGGATAGGATGAGTGCACAAGACCCTTTGCATACAGGAATAAAATAATATGTTGAAATAAATTGCAACTTACAGCACTGCTTATTCTGCTTTATTTTCATTTTGCCTTCTCAGATTGTTTTGCAAACTTGTAAAATGCAATTTGTTGAAAGTCCGAATAAAGGTTTCTGCTAGAAAAGTTATGCAAATAATAAGTCAATGTGCAGTCTCCCAGATATTTAGCAATAGTTAAAAAGCTGGTCACTCTCACTATTTGGATATATGTTTTGAAGAGTTTTGACCTGACCCTTATTGTCATTGTCAAGAGAGATTTACATAAGGAAATTCTACAGAAATCAAGAAAACCAGCCTAATCTTTTCGTGTTTAAGGTTCTCTTGGCTTTGTCTTGTCTTGTCTTATTGCTTCAGGCTAGCTATCACTTCTTGGCACAAAAGCTGCACTTTCAGTGAGGAGAAGGGGTGATTTCAGGAAAGATTGCTTTGTCTGCTTCAAGGCTTGTTGCAGTGTTTCAGGTGTGCGCAGCGTGCTCCCACAGGGTCACTCTTAGAGCTGCTGGCTTGGGCAGGGATGGAGCTTGTGCAGCTGACCCTACTCAGGGCTGTTCAGAGGGCAGCAATCCAGCCTGTACAAGCTCCATGGAAAAAGATTTGGGTTTGAAGTCTTTTCTAAGGTGTTTGTTCATCGCTTCATGCTGTGGGTATATGCTGAAGGTGTGTGTTTCTTGGAGGGGGTTTAATTGTGGTTTTGGTAGGGGTTGGGAATGTATGGGGTTTTTTTTTGGTTCTTGTGGGAGGAGTTTTGTTTGGTTGGTTTTGCTTGTTTTGTATGGAGATCTCTTAAAAGTATATTTTCTATTTTTTACTCTAGCAGTGTATTAGGTGCAGTCTCCAGACTCCTTTCTCCTTCCACACATACAGTAGTGTAGTGAAGTGATAGTGACTTAAAGAATTTGTGATAAGGTTTCTATCTGCTGCCTTGATTTACTTTTCCCATGTCAATTATTTTTGTAACAACTCTCCTCTGAGTTGTTGCAAGTAAGTTTCTCACAGTTCCCTACAATAATATGTTTAAATTAATACATCCAAAATCGTTAATAGACAAAATAGTGCAGTACATTTAAACAGCTAGAGGTCGAGGTAGAGACAAATTTAGACTCTTACTGTTTTTCTCTGATATATTGTCAGAAGTGCATTCACACCCTTCTTTTCTCCTTTTTCCTTGTCTTTGGATATTCTAAATAAGAGAGTGTTTCCTGCCTCAGTTTTTGCCCTATGAGATGCATGCAGTGAGAGGAAGAGATAATAAGATAATAAGAGATAGTAAGGAAAAAAGTCCTTGGCCCCAAAATTCTTCCACAGCATGACTGTAACATGTACACAGCTGTGTCAGAGACCACCTATGGCATGTAAGTAGTCTGTCATGAAGCAGGGTGCTGTTTGGGTTTAGACACAAGGAAAGATGGCTTTGTGAAGGAATCTCTCTTTCTGACACTGAGTTCTGTTCACGAGGAACAACAGGTGGGAGAAGTCCTCTTGATACCTGCAGGGTACAAGACACCAGAGCTGTTAACATTTACCTCTTAGTCCTTACTAATACCACTATTAGTCCTGTGGAAGTAAGTACCCTTTCTGTAAAGGAAACCAAGGGCATCCATACCCATGTACATATTTAATAGTTGGATGAAGAGTAGTGGTCCTTTTCTTTCTTTCTGGAGAAACACGATTTTCTTTTTGCTGTGTGCTGAGTACAGCTGGGTTTTTTTGAAACTTGGCTGGGATATGGAAGCCTGGTTGCATAAAGACCATGGGGCTTCATTTACAGCCAGGGAGACAGAGAAAGCTGTGATTTCAGTACAAATGTGTCACTTCATTCTTGTTTAATTCCTCTCCATTATATCCACACATTTGAGTATTTCTGAGACTTTCAAAATTCCAGTACCATATTCCTAGATTTTGGGATACTTGCTGCTGTACTGTGTGCAAGAAAAAAGCTTTTGAGATCTTCATGAAGGTATTGGCCCTTCATTTTGCTTCTTAAATGCACAAATGTAATCTTACAGAAATAGGAATTAGAAGTAGCAGTTACCTGGTGTATTTGTATGATCTGTAAGTTAGGAATAGGACTGCTATAACCCACAGAAACTGGTTGAATTTGTGTAAGAATAGTGAATAGAATAGAATACATACATATAAATATCAACCTTGCAGAAAATGGACTATCAAACGTTGGAACAAGAGCTTTATGCACTACAAGCATTAGTGTCCACAATTTTCTTTGAACAGATACTCCCTGTTGTGAGCCACAAGCAATTTGAGGGGCCAGAGCCATATTGGTACATGACATTATAAGACACTACTTAGGAAGGTAAGAATATGAATTTAATTGCCTAGAAGCTTCTCCTCCTTTTTTTCAGTAACTTAAGAAGATTTAGCAAAGAAGCTAAAATTGACTATTAAATGTACTTCTCAGTTGTACTAGGTCTTTGATTTATTTATTTTAGTTTAAATTAATGAGGGTTACAAGTGTTCAGGTCTAAGCTGGAAAGGAACTAAAGGCAGCAAAATAAGGTGATAAGAGAAGAGCAGTTTGTCCTATGAAGGACCAATATTTAGTATCCATTCTGCCTTCTTTTAAAGCACACTGCTATTATTGTGGAGTGTCTTTTCATTTTCATTCTTTGTTTTATGCTTTTAGGATATTTAAAGTTTCCACCTTACTAAACAGCACACTACAGTTCAGTGAGATCAAACATATTAGGAGTCAGAATTGCTGATTTTCTTTTCCTGAGTTGCTCCATTAATTAGCAGAGCAACATTTCTGCCTTTATGGAGCTGTCTCAGATCTCTGGTCTCCCCTCATGAAAGGCAGTGATGTCTCATAGCTGCATGTTATCAGCACACAAGCCTGTGTGACTCACTAAAGCTGCTAGTGGTGAAAGTTTCTTTTGGGCTGTGTGATTAGATTGTTACTGCTTGGAACGTTTTTAGTGATAAAACTGAGGGAACTGGGTTGGATCTAAAATTATATTGACTTTGTACATATTCTATTACTTATATAAGTGTCTGGTTATTGGATGTTTCAAAAAATCAGGGAGTTGAACTTCAACTTTATTGTGATTCTGAATGAAAACTTTCTCATTGTAGATTGATATCTAAATTTTACCAGCAAGGGATATTCTTCAAGTCTGCAATTCACAGGCTTGCCATCAGTCTTGGCAAATGGATGGGGACTAAGCCAGTGTCAGAACCAGTGACCCTCCCTGCTGTAAAGCAGAAGTATGTGTCAGAGCAGTGAGGTGGATCTTATCCTGCCCCTTTCTGTGCTGCTCCATACAAACTCTACAGATAGGCAAAAAACCCACGTTCCAGGGCTGTTGTTCTCTCAAAGCAGTCAGTCTCATGAAGGAGCAATTCCTTTCCTACCTTGTACGTGCAAGACGTCAAAACACTCCTTTGTCTCTGAGGAAAGCAGGGCAAGAAGCAGTGGATCCAAGGGAATGGGGAAGACAGATTTAAATACGTTTGCTCTATCTAAGAGGATAAAATAAAAAAAAAATGTTGGAGAATATTCTTTTCCCCACAGGTTACAAAATAAAAAAGAGGGAGTGATGAATATCAGTTTTTTAATCCTGCTGGGTGATAGATCGATTTTCCTAAATTGGGTAACTGATGATAGGTTTGTGAAGTAATTAGAGGAGCAGCTGACAGCATACTTTTGAGTAGTCAAATGCTGTAGAGAAAGAAAGCAATGTTGCTTTGTTTTAAACTTCAAGAACTGTCTATTTTTTTCTGTGGTTTGCTCTTGTTCTTAAATAAATTTCTTTGAATTCTCCAGGTGCTTTTCCCACATGAGTGCAAGAAGAGTAGAGAGTTAAAAGAAGTGACTGCTGTGGAGGACAGCATGACCACCATGAAAGGAAGCTGCCTCCTCACACTGCTCTTGGCAGGACTTGGGATGTTAGGAATACTGGAGCCAACAACAACAGAAGATAGCCACTGCCACAGAGCTGAGCACCCAATTATTGCATACAAAGGTAAGATGTGAGTGCCAAAAAACTTTTCCAGAAGTAGGCTAAGTATTGTGTAATCACTTCATGGAAACCTCTGCTTTTAATGTAGAATGGCACGGGGAAAAAAAGGTACATTCAGTGCTGTTACATAAAAATCTGAGCTGTATTTTATGCAAATTAAATACAACTAGGCTTTCAAATTTTGTTCAGAATTTGTAGCTGAATATATCACTTAAAGGTGGGTGACTCATTTTCCTTTGTGATTAAAACCAGCGTGGAGTTATTTCTTTCCAAGTGCACAATTCTTCATGTGTACACTTAATTTCATGAAGTTTCTCTTGTCCCCTTCCCTCACCCCAATTAGGCCTCTCTCAGCTTATTAACTGGTTCTCTGAATTTGGTGTTATCTGCACTTTACAGAGTACATCCTGTTGCCTCCCCTTTTTGATTAAGGTGTTTAAACAGGATGGGTCCCAGGATCAACCCTTGTGTTATTCCACTTGTTACTGGCTCAGGTGGAGTAAGGGGTATTAAAGATTTACTCTCTAACTGGTAGTTCTTGAACCCCTTCTGCTGACTAACAGGTGCCTTTGACACCTTAGTGGTGGCATTGAGTCCCTCAGCATCATTAGCATCATGTCTGCTGTCACTGGGTCATCTGCCCAAGCCAGCAGCAGGCTGGTATTTTCCCTGTTCAACCTTTATTACTACTGGAGCAGAAGCAGCTGCTCCCATTGCCCTTGACAGTCCATGCAAAAATCATAACTCCCACTGAATTTTGTTTTACCTGACGTAATCCCTGCATGCCCATGTGGTCTTTCCAAATTCCTCCTTGTCCCTGCTTGTGCCTGATGCAGGCAGCCTTTTTGCATTGGAGCTGCACCACGAGTTCCTGCCTTCACCGGGACAGTCTCTTCATACATGTGGTTGTCATCTGGAGTATTGGGGTGGGACTCTGAGGAACAGTTGGAACAAAGCAAAGAATACTTGGAGCATGTTTTCTGTAAAAACCTGAGGCAGTTCATAACTTATCTGACTTCTTTTGTTTATTTGAATTGAGATTTTTCCATTAGTGTCACAACTTAGAATGAGGTCCAAATAGTTCGTAGTTATGAGGATGTAGGGATTAAGATGTATTATATTACACACTGCATTCCTCCTGTTTTTCTAAGAAAGCACATGTGTAAGGTTTTTGTTCCAATGAATTAGAATTTATTGAATTTTAATTGAAAAAAGATTTGTTTCTGTTCTTTTCATAAACTTACAGAAAATAATGTTATGTTTTTTACAGAAAGTATTTTGTTCTGGCATTTTAATGGTTTAATAATAGTAATGGTACCATCTGTCCTGTTCTTCAGTACACTGGAGAATGAACTCTGTACCTCAGAACAGCAAACCACCAGTGTATTGTGAAGGAGGGACCTTTATCACTCACTTATTGACGGGCTAAATAGTATGAGTTATTCTGATGAAATATCTGGTTTCCTTAGCATTCATATTAGGTGTATAATTTAGTTTAAAGTGCTATTTTTTATCAGAACATGCATGCACAATATTCTAAATTAAGGTAATTAAAGTAGCACAGTTAAAATTCTGGCACTTAGCTGCTTAATTTCACAAACTAAGAGATCACTGCATGTAGTTTTTGGTTTTGTGTATGCAACTGTAAAAGAAAATAATTGAGACTTCATTAGCAGTGCTACATTCTAGGAGTTGATTAAAAATGTGTCATTTTATGAATCTAATTCAGCCAATATTTTGGAGGGTACCTTGAATTTAGACTGATCCTTCCTTCTAGACCTCTCTTCTCCGTCATATTTAATTTCTAGTGATGTCTTTGCAATTCCAAGTCACTATGCTAAGGCTTTTTGGGGACAGAGGCCATCCTGTCCCAGTTGCATCTTTTGACATAGCCAAAAATAGTGTCAGAGTTAGAGTTTACTGAAAAAAACTCCAATTTGTTTTTACTGTAAATATATGTGGGAGATAGAATTATATAGAAACATTTATGGTCAGATCTTTAATATGAGATCTAGAAAGATTTTGAATGCCAGACTCCCTCTTGAGCTTTATGGTAAAAATCCCATTAATTAGTACATATCCATGACATACCTCAGCCTTTATGAACTGACATCTCTTGAAAAATATTCTGACAAGCTGCAGTTCATACTTTGCGAAATAATCTATCGGGAGTCCTTAGTCCTTCATAGTTAGTAACTATTAGAAAGTACATGTAGCAAGACATTTGCAATGCAGTATACAGCATGTGATAGCTGGGTAACTTGGTGTAGGAAAACACAAGTTTTGAGACCCCAGGAAACAGTGCCTGAGAGGTTTGTCTTTGAATCTGTATGTTAGGAGTGGATTACTTGGGGTATCAGGGTGTAAGAAGAGAGATGTGTGTGGGAAGCCACCCTCCAAGTGAATCCTGCAGTAGGGGTTGGCAGATTTCAACCAGCCATCTTACTGATATCCATATTCTTCCTGTGACATTTGCTGACTTCATGAATGTCTATAGGAAAATGCTCTCTGGATCTATTGATGTTATTAGTGCTGCTAGACCAACGTGGAGTTGAGAAATCAATTTGTAACAGTTAAAATCCCTTAGAGTGCTGCATTAATGCCCTACTCTGTAAAGTCATCCTGTAGCAGTATTAGATCCACCACAGCTAAAAACTGTGTGGGATGCTGAACATCAACCAAGGCTGAGTGCTATTGAGTGGTAGGTACTTTAAAGCTTGTAAACTCAGTACTAACTTTACAGAGATATCAACACTTTTATTTTATTTATAACTCATCAAAGCCCCTTTTTTTTTGGTAGTTTCTGGTATGCCCAAGTAGCAATGCACTTATTTGATTTGTCTTCCTTTGAGAGGTATGGTAGATGGAGTATAAACTATTAAATAAAACTAATGGAGTGAGAGGCTGGTGTAGCGTATGGATGAACAGCTGCAAAAACCTAATAAAAAGACAAAATAGTCCCCAGGAGTTGTCACAGTGAAATATGGAAGAGGAGTATATCTCCTGAAAGAGCTTACTTTCTTTCCCACTGCCCATCAAAAATTGCTCACTTAGATGGCAATTCTGTCAAGCTACCTTGTGTAGAGATGCATATACTATTTCTAGCACTGATTTTTCCAGCTAAATAGTTTTAGTTGAAGACTGTGATATATATTCTGATAGCAAATGGCAAGAATTTCACCCAGTAGTTGAGAACTTTTGCTCAAGTACTTTGTTTGCTGGTGGAAGAGGAAAAAGAAGATGTAGCAGCAGGAGGTGCACACTCTTTGAAAGGACTTCTGACATGATCTCAGAGATTTCATTTAATGTCTCTCATACTCAGCGTTAATAACCATGTTGTTATTTGTTTATCTTCATAATTAATATTAGCACTGCATAATGCACCTTTTTGCTCTCCCAGAATCTCTAAATAAGGAAGTCTGTTATAGATCAGAAAATGTTTGCAGCTCTAAAATTTCTTGCCATAGAGCTTCCTTAAACTAGAATAAGGCACTTTGTGTCTTCCTTGGAAGCTGGAAATTTCCTTTTCTCATTATTTAACATTGTTTGGAACTATCACAGAAAACAGATTTATATAAAATAGACCTCTATGTATTGGAGGGATTGACAGGATCAGCCCAGGAGTGTGCAGTTCAGTGTTTCATGTGGTGAAACTAACTGATGGTGCATGGTTCCTCTTTGAAGTTCCTTTCTCTCTCTCTCTCTCTCTAAGGAGACTTCGTCTCTAGAAGTGCAAAAATGTGCTAATCTGTTGAAATGCAGGCTTAATAAAAAGATTAAAAAAAATAAAATCTGTCTGCATATGTTATATACATGTACTAAGAATTCATCACCTTTACTAACTAATTCCAGTATTTGGAGTCACAGGCTTATAAATCAAGTGTAACTTAGAACTGGGTGAAAGGAAAGAAGGTACAGGTTACAGAATGGATACACTGAGACTCAGTGTGAGAACCTTGATCTTTATACACATTTCCAAATGTTTACAGTGTTAAAAAAAAGGGAATTATGCTCAAGTAGCTTAAGAGTCAAGAGAGAAAAAGGGCTTAAATAAGCTACTCATTAGAGTCTTACAAATTTTATTTCTATTAAATTTTATTTTATTTGTATATACTTTTGTTTGCATGCAGATAGGAAATGTGTTAGGGTTTACTGATGGTCAGCTTCTTGGAAAAAAATGTTCTCTTATTATATCAAAGGAATTATAGTGTTTAACCTAAACAGTTAGAACAGGCTGTAAAAACCACATTTGTTCTGTGAGAAACAATGATGCTTTAAAAAGGTTAAACTATTCTTAAGCAAAAAAACCCCAAAGCAAAACAGTTGAGTGGTGTAAAGTTTGTCTAAATATTTCCAGCATTTCATGATCCACCTGCTCTACAGAACCTCTGTGGACCTGACCTTAATCAACACAAAGGATAAAAGTAGTTACAGTGGCAGCTTTTTTCCCCAGACACACACATTTGCTGAACTTTGAAACACCAGACCTTTCAAAACTCACCCGAAGACTCATTCTGTAGACAGACCCCATCCATGAGGTGCAACTGAAGGGGCCATCAAAACTGCTTAGCAGCGTGTGAGTGAGCTGGAAAAAAAAAAAAAAAAAAAAAAAAAAAAAAAAAAAAAAAAAAAAAAAAAAAAAAAAAGACCCAAATCCAGTTTCAGGTGTGAAATTTTAAGTATTGACTGTCCTGCAGTTTACTTGCATAAAGTTGAATTTCTTAGGCTTTTCTATTGAAAATAAAGTGCAATTCTGAACTTGACTTGTTTGATGCTGAGAGAACAGCAGAAGTCATTTGCTCTGGGGCAAGTCTCATTCTTCTAGGCTCTCATAAAATAATCAGAATTTAAAGTTGTGCTGTCTCAACAAAACCCATCAATTTACATAATTTTAGAAGCTATATTTAGTGATAATTTAAACACATACTGTACTGTAACAAAGTTATCTGTTGAATAAACATGCTCAAAAATAGCATGTCTCAATCCATAGAAGAAATGAACTTAAACCCTTCATTTCAGCTTGAGGTTAACCAGAAAAGAAAAATAGCATAGTTATTTTTGATTCCTTGGTTAGAGAATCCTAAGAAATATATTTTCTTAACCTTATTGTCTGACCATCACAGAATTCCCTTACTTGATGTTTGTCTAAGTAATACAGACTCAGTACATTGCTCTGCTCATTTTATCCTGTGGTTTGTGTACGGAGTGGATGCACTCAACATGTGCCAAGAGGAAATAATATGTGGGCTGAATGAAGGAGGATAAACGGCATATGAACTTGTTTTTGTTTCTGCTCTTTCTCCTAATCTTGTTGCAAGTTTTCTTTTAAACTAAGAGTAATCTACTAAGCTGTTTAGGTTTTACTGCATTTTCCTTCTCTTTACAGTTTTTCATAAATACATTTCAAAGATGATCTGCCAGCATCTGCATTGGGATTAACGTGTTTTGCTTGCCATTCTCTATCATATTTTGGGTTTTTCTTTAAATGAAGATGATTTATCAGTGAAGAAATGTTGATTGCTAAGTATTGCAACTTTGGTTTGTCTTGATGATAGGACTACGAGATAGTTTGTGCTACCTTGCAAAGAACCGGCCCCTCTTAAGGAGAAAAATAATTCCTTTACCAATTCTTTATTTTTTTGTATTTAATCAGGTTGGCTTTTAGTTTTGTATAGGAAATTAAGCTTCTGATGGGGAAAAGCAACCTTCAACTCTTTACTGTTAATTAAAAAAATGTCTTTGGAGACTGAAGGTTACTAGCCTCCTGTATTTCCCTGAATCACACAGTGTCATTGGTGCCCATTTCCATAAAAGTGAGGGAATGGCAGGGGCTGAATTCTCTAAGCAAAGGACTTGCATATCAACTACTTTTGTTTTTTTTCCCCCTGAAAGTGATCATGTTTTAAAGCAAGCATCAATTTATAATTATTTTGGCATCCCAGTCAAGTGCTGGACCTTCATGGAATGCTAATAATATTCATAAATTTCGATAATATAAAATTAGCAGTGGCTACAATGGCTACTGAGCCATGCAAACATGGCCTATGAACCTTTCTATGGCTGATTTGTTCCTTATTGCCCTAATGTGGCTGTTTAGAGCATGTGCAGTTCTCTGGTTGTTAGCAAAGCAGCAAAATGAGTGAGAGGCTCCTGCCGCATTCTACGCTCTGTACAAAGTGGGCAGATGGACTTAAAATCTGGGGGGTTTGTGTTCATTTTTTGTTCTTCTTCAAAAGAGCTGTGTTTTTGCTGAAAGGTTGTAAATCATCCAAACTGGGATATGTTAAAGAAACAGATCAGCAATCAAGAAACAGAGCTCATAAGCAGATGAAGTTCTGTCAGATTTTTTTTTGTGTGTGTGTGTGTGCGTAAAGCAAGAGGGAGCACAATATTGCTCTGGTTTCTTTTTTTTAATTTTATTTTTTTTCCCCATTTCAATTGTTTTTCATAAGAAAATACTGGATAAAAGGAGGCTCAGGTGTGACCTTATGGTGCTCTACAACTGGTGACAAGAGGCTGTAGTCACACGTGGGTTGGTCTCTTCTCCCAAGTAACAAGTGGTGAGATGAGAGGAAACAGCCTCAAGTTGAGCCAGGGAAGGCTTATATTGGATATTAGGAAAAACTTCTTCATTGAAAGTGTTGTTGAGCCTTGAGCCAGGCTGCCCAGGGAAGTAGTGGAGTCACCATCCCTGGATGTATCTGAGACACAGGGAGACGTGGTGCCTGGGGAGTTGGTTTAGTGGTGAGCTTGGCAGTGCTGGCTTAACAGTCGGGCTCGATGATCTTAGTGATGTTTTCCAACCCAAACCATTCTGTGATTCTAAGGAACTTACCCTGCTAGTTCAGAAAATTGCAGTTACTGGCCATCTGATCCTGGGCAACTTTGTTCTCCTACTTGGTAGTGACTCAGTTACTGGAAAGACTCATTCCAGTGGTTTTGCCCTCCAGATCCTGTGCAGTGTTTATGGGGCCTGTATTGCAGTCACTTGGTGGCACCTGCTGCCCCTGTCACTGAATGTCACCTTCTGCTGCCTATCACTGTGATTGAGAGATTGGGGAAAGCCTGGCCCATCCTTTGGCCTTGCTTCGAGCTCTAAAATTTCCAGGAACCTTAAGAGGTGAGGAGGAAAAACATTACTTAATTTTCTGTTTTTCTTTGTAATTTCTTAAATAACCTTACCAAGATACATTCTATTTCTTAAATAGATGGAGTGGAAATAGAGAGCCACAGTCAGTGCTGCTTCAAAGTGTTTGTTTTTTTGTTTTTTTTCACATGCTTTCTTCCCTGTCCTCCTTCTGTGACAATGCCTGTCTGCTGTTGACAAGACTTTGGGGCACTGAGTAGCAGCTGATTTTGTGTGGCTGACCATGGTAAATACTTACTTGTTACATGACAATTTGCCATAATCAGGTTGGACCAAACTTTGACTTATCATAAGCTTATTTTTCCATTTCCAGTGCTCACTTCAGATTTTGTCTTGATGGGTTTATGGCTCTTTTCTGCCACTTCTGAGAATTAGGACCTGACTGTTTTGCAACCAGCTCTACAGTCAATTTACTAAAGTAGTTGCTAATAGTGACAAAACCCTGGAGTTTAACAATGCCTTTCAGAACAAAAGTAAGTTCTACAAAGAGAAGTGTTGATTGGAGTGTTGTTGTTCTTTCTTTCTTTTTCTTTTTTCCTGGCTTGTTGCTTTCTTTTTTTTT